>JAJMKT010000321.1:0-26797 GCA_030563985.1 Geotrichum restrictum
AAAAACACAATTAACAACATTTGAATTAAGGCTGGCATAAGGGCCTGAAAATAAAGAGCCAGAAAAATATCACAGAGAGCTTTACGAATGGCTAGAGATTACATTGATATTTCTTCGCAGAGTCTCACCAAGAGACGGCCATTCTATATTAGGCTGATTGCAAATATATGTTATAAGCCTGTAAAAAAAATTCCGTTGGTATGGACAAAGATAGACGGCTGGTTAGACTCTGGTAAAAGTTTAATCAATTGTGAGCAAGTTGAAGTTGAACTGACCTGGTTCGTCATAATTAGCTAGTCTAATGCGCGCCTAGGGTTGCATCTTTTTTCAAAACGAAGTCTCGTCCTCTTTTTCTCCAATCACATTTATGTAATTATAAAGAGATAATCAAGCTTAATCTGTACTCTTAAATTCGTTTCAAACTTACCGGCGCTTGCTACGGTTATTGGAATAACCCGATTTAAGTACCATATGCTTATGCTTTGTACCCGCCTTTATGAGTCAGAAATTAATTCTTGTTATGGTCAGTCAGTAAATCAAAATACTGCCCTTTAGAAGCAAACCAAGAGGCTATAACGTCGGTTGGCTATCCATGTTTTTCATAGGGTTGGGGTTGATACCACACAATTGAAACTTTATTCAGGAAAAATCTAGAGACAGCCATAATTCCGTTCATTATGGCTGGAAAAATATTACACAGGCTCTAAAAATTCTATTAGAGGCAATTCAGAGCTCTATCAAACGGATGAAGCATTTAAATATGGACAAATTTCTAACAGATATCACTCTAATTTGAAAGTTTGGAGCGTAACCATAGCGATAAAATAGCTTTTTGTTTAGTTTCTATCAGTTAGGCTGGGGTGGGGGAACGTAATCGTCGACAAAATCAACAAAGTCCTCTCCATTACTTGTAAACCCATTGAAGCCGTTTTTCAGAATCTTGGGCTGGGGCGCGGACTCGCCCTTCTCGCGCGCAATTTCTTCAAACCAACCCCATACTCTACCAGCTCGATGTTTGGAAGATCCTACTCAGTTAGCATCTATTCATAAACACTCGACAGTTTGCTTACCGCAATAAATCACAATGTCCTTTTTGCCCGAGGCCTCAAATAGCTCGTATAAGTCTTCGACGGAGTTCTGAATTCCCTGTGCAGGCAGGTTGAGAGCACCATGAATCTTGCCTCCCTAAATAGCAACAATTAGCTCACTTTTGAATAGAAATGAAGCAGATAAAAGATCCTTACAACAAAATCATTTTTGCGCAGATCGATGATGGCGGTTTCCTTAGAATGATTTTGGATCAGTTCCTTTACTTCTGTGGCAGAAACATATGCCTTTTCATCGGGAAGCAGCTTTGAAGGGGTAGTCTGTTCGAACCAGACCTGGAGATCAGGAGCGCGTCCGGTCATGTTTTTTCGAGGAAACGAAGTTATCAATTATACTTGTGATTGATTTATTTATTTGCAATTGATAGTGAATTCTTGTTAAAAACAAGCAGAGCTTGTGGAGGACCAAGACCTATAAAAGGCATACAGCACAACTGCAATATTGATTAATTAGTCTAATCAAATGCGCTGGGTTTCCCGTCATTGTAGCATTTTTTAAAATATTACGCTATAAGTACTGTATTATACCGGTAGATCTTATTAATGTTTTGTTGAGTTGAAAGAGGATTATCAATGCTCCAGAGTCCAGACTCTTCTAAAGTCAGATTACTGACGCTCATTATTTTTTATATCGTGGATCACCGGTCGACACCCGTGTCAGCACGTGGTATAAGACAGATATCTCTATATCCTCAAGCCAGCTAGGTCTGGATGCGACAGCCGTATCTTGTCCCAATTTATACGTAGCTACTAGCTAGTAGCAACTCAAGTTTGTTCGCAGTCGCAGTACCTCAATGCCCCAGAAAATTCTATGGTATTATAGAGCTTGGACTAAGGTGTTCTGTTATATATACTTCACTTTATGATAGGCGCGCACTTATCAGTACGACTGAAAGAATAGAGAGGTGCGGCTGTATTTTACCCGTACCCTGACTGGGCCTAGCAAAATATACCTGTACAAGATTCAATTTAGCTAATGGCAAATGCCTCTGTAGAGGGGACCCCAATATAGTTTAAACGTAAGGCCTTAGTCCAACATAGTACGGGTAGACTATTTGGTCCGTCATGCGCAATAAATTTGAACTAATCCGTTGGGTTCCCTAGTCTAATTAATGCGAGCCTCGTATTGCATCATTTTGAGAGAAAAAAAGGGCTCATCCATTTTACTCCAATCACATTTATATAAAAAGGCTATCAAGAGTTATCTACTCTTAAATCAGGTAAGTGCTTCCTAACTTGCTCGCTAGCTATGGTTAGACTACTAGAGACTCTAGTAGAGAGTCTTGATTTAAGTACGTACAGTATCATATCCTTAGACTTGGGAGATCTCTTCTCTCAACCCACTGACAACTTTATTTCCTCATACACTATATAGTCTAGTTTATGTGAGCTAGAAATTCAATAGACTGAAATAAAAATCTTTAGAAGCAAATCAAGAGGTTATAACGTTGGTAGGCTGTTCATATTCATGTTGATCGCATATAAGCGATTAAGCACACATGCTGAGGTCTTGGAATTCGAAATATTCAGCCAATTACTGTAGATTCTTTAAGGACTGGTTTAGGGTTAATTTATCCAACACAATGAATCTGTATTCAGGAAATATCTTGAGATATACCGGTATATAGCCAGACGAGCTCCATAATGGACATAATTATGACTGGAAAAGTATTACACAGTGTCTAAGAGAAAAAGGCATTTCATTATTCCAGAGTTCTGACGGATGAGGTATGTAAATATTGCTATCTCTTCAATTCATATGGATTTGCTAGCGAGATAAATAGCACAACCGTGACGATTTTACATTAACTATAGTTCAGCATTGGCTTCGAACAACATCAGTTAAACTAATAAACAGTGTTTGAAGGGTTATCAAGGAATGTTGAACGGAAGGGCTTTTTGGTCCAGTATTAATCAATTAGGCTGTGGTCGGAGGAACGTAATCGTCAACAAGATCAACATACTCCTCTCCCTTAGATACAAACCCATTGAAACCGCCTCTTAGAATCTTGGGCTGGGGTGCGGACTCGCCCTTCTTGCGCGCAATTTCTTCAAACCAACCCCATACTCTAGATGCCCTATCTCCGGAAGACCCTACTGAGTTAGTATTTTGTCATAGATAGTCGACAATCTACTTACTGCAATAAATCACAATATCCTTTTTGCCTGAGGCCTCGAATAGTTCGTACAAGTCTTCGACGGAGTGCTGGATTCCCTGGGCAGGTAGGTTGAGTGCACCATGAATCTTGCCCCCCTAAACAGCAACAATTAGCATCCATTTAAATAGAAATGAAACAATTGAAGGAGATAGACATACAAGGAAATCGTTTTTGCGAAGGTCAATAAGGGCAGTCTCCTTGGAATGGTTTTGGATCAGGTCCTTTACTTCTGTGGCAGGGAGGTATGCCTTCTCATCAGGAAGCAGCTTTGAAGGAGTAGTATTGTCGAACCAAACCTGGAGATCGGGAGTATACTTGGACATGCTTTTCGAGGAGATAACTACTTCAATGATACTTGTGAGGAATTTATTCAATTGCAGTTGCTGGGGAATATTGGTTAAAAACAAAAAAACAAAAAAGTGTGGAGAAGGGTTTTGCAAGTAGCTAGCTAGCGCTAAAATTTCCCGTGATCGCATCATTTTTCAAAATATCACGCACCACAAAATAAAAATCTTCCCATCAATATATTCGTGACTGAATCCCAACAACGTACTTGAACTTGCCAGTTGCGCAAAGGCTCGGACTTCAGTACGAATCACATAAAAATGGAAGCCTATCATCAAGCTGCTCTTGCTTGTAGTTGGTATTAATGGCTTACAGAACTAAAGTACTCTAATAGCTATGAAATCTTTGTTATAATCACCAAATCATCGAATCATCGAATCATCGAATCATCGAGTCATCGGTAACACGTATAGCTCACCCTTTCAAAACATACGGAGAGCGTGGACAGGTATTGGCACATTGACTGGAGTTACAGCAATGATGATTTACGGCACGTAATTCCCATTATACTGCTTCATCACTCCAACAGTCCTAAATAACACCATTCCCAGTTGGAATCGCTCATGTCTGTAATGAGACTTCAGTTACTACTTCTAACATACATTCAAATTGTAACGAATTTAGGCCTGATGATTTCTCTTAGGCCATCCCTATCTGCCACGGCCCCATCCTGAAAACTTAACGGACGGCGATGTTGAAAGTGCACGAAATGTATTTACAGGCTTTATCGATATGAGTCTTGGCGGAATTAGACTCGTTATGAGGCTGGACTTTGCGTAGTTTTTTTTTAAGCGAGCGGCACCCCCAGTATGATGCTTTTCAATATTCGTTTTATATCTGAAAAGTCCTTTTTTTTTCAATCTTAGGTTTCTGTTACACATCGTGCCGTGCCTGTAATTGTCACGTAAACCCATTTTAATCCATTTTGTGATACTTGGTGCGCACATTTGTCAATAAGCTTGAAATAAGCTCATGACAATCCCTCATAACACTGACTTTCTGGTAGACGGACTTTGATTCTCAGTATCGGCCAGGTTTAAGATAAATCTCTGATCCTGTTTGTCAGTACTAAGAAATACCAATTTTTGTTAGCTCTTAATTTATGGCATCTATCGTACTTTTTGGACCGTCGGTGTTACGCGGCCTTCAGTTTGAAAGGCTTGGCTATGACTTTCAGGGCGAATTCGGGTAATTAAACTTCCAAACACATTGGTGCGCATGCTTATCTTGGAACGGATTCCGTTTAGAGTCTAGACTAGACCAGATTATCTAGCACATTACCGGTATGTCTCCCAGTTTTCCAGTTTACATGGCTGACAATGTCAATTTGCCAAGAAACCAGGAGCCTTCTCCCAAGATATCTGACCAACATACAGTATGCCTATATAACGGTTAGGCTGAGAAATTCTTTATCACAGTATATTGCTGGATTTATGATGCAATTTAATGGATGAGACAAGTGAAACTTCATGGCCCTGGTCATGATTTGTGGTCAAAGCGAGATGCCCAAGCAAAACCTTCGATCATTCCTTTGGCCTTGAGCTCAGCAATAACATCTACCCCTTTTCAGGCATGCCTTCCAAGGCAACTTGAACCTGTAAAAAATACGAGTATCATGCATAAAATAAGCATTGAATTACACATTGAAATAACCTTTGGGATTGGCATATAATTTGTGGTTCATAATCTTCTTGAATTGTGTAGACTACGCACGGCCTATCGTAAATGTTTTCCACAACAGCCGTCAATTGGCTGAAAATATTAATAAACATTGCAGAGGTGTCGAAAAGAAATTTATTAACTCAACACTCTTAAAACTTATCAGAACAGTAGAATATTACCGTAGCCATTCATCACACGGGTATTCGATATGTTGTCATTTAGTACATGACATTTAGTTCAGTACAGCCTACAATCTTTCCAGATGCCGTGCTTGTCCCATGCTCTTGCTCTCAAGTTTTTGGGGTGACTTTAAGATATCAAATTTTATAGCACGGGAGACGTTCACAAGAATTATATAAATATTCAGATATCTTTAATTGAGCTTTCTTCATATCATCAAAAACTACATCTTTCACATTCTCTATACTCACAATGGATGAAAACAAAACTGTCCTTGAAGAGCGAGTTCACGATCTCTCCTCTAAGGAGAGTAATAGAGATCCCCTGTCTGTTCACAGAATCAAAGTGATATTTGGCTCCGATCCTGATGGCCAGTCCACAGACATTAATGCAGAATGGCTATACGAAAAGTTTACTGAAATGACTCTTGATGAGGCCCTCTCCATCCTTAACAAAGCTATTGAGTACCACGACGACGATGTCAATTTTCCCCTAGATACCATGGATAGACTTAAACTCATTGTCCAAGGACCCGAAGCACTTGAAGTTGACGCCGACACGTTTGAGACCGAAGCCAAAACGGAAGCCACACTTATTCACTTTCACTCGCCCTACCCCGAAGTCCGCGCTGTCACTGATCCCTTTGATGACCCAGACCAATTGGCCGAGACTTTTAGAGCCTACTTTTGGGGGATTCTTTGGACCATCATTGGCACAGGGATGAACCAATTTTTTTCTCCCCGTCAGCCTTCTATTAGCTTAACTGCTGGTATCTTACAGATCCTTATGATGCCCTGTGGCAAATTGACGGAGTTTCTTCCTGATTGGGGCTTCAATTTTAGAGGAAAGCGCCACTCAATTAACCCCGGTCCCTGGTCTTACAAAGAGCAGATGTTGGCAACAGTCATTGTATCAGTGTCCATTGGGGGCGCATATGCATCGTTCTACAATATTCTCGTTGACAGACTTCCCATGTACTATGACTCCCAGTGGGCAACTGTTGGGTACCAGTTCTTGCTTGTGCTCTCCACGCAGTTCGTTGGCTTTGGTTTTGCAGGTGTTATGCGGCGTCTCATTGTCTATCCCGTTCGAGCAGTTTGGCCGACAATTTTGCCCACATTGGCTCTGAATAAGGCTCTGGCTGCTCAAGAGTCCAAAAAGACCATTCATGGGTGGACCATTTCACGATACAGATTTTTCGTGTTTGTGTTTGCTGCATCTTTTATCTACTTTTGGCTTCCTAATTATCTTTTTGCTGCTCTCAGTTATTTCAACTGGATTACGTGGATCAAGCCTGATAATTTTAATCTAGCAGTTATTACAGGTTCTATTGGAGGTCTTGGTCTTAACCCGGTGACGTCCTTTGATTGGACTGTTTTAAACTATAACAGGCCCCTCGAGTTGCCCTTTTACTCCCAAGTCAACCAGTTTGTTGGAGTTTTTATTGCTGGTATTTTTCTCATTCCTGCGGTATTTTACACCAACTATAAATGGTCTGGGTATTTTCCAGTCAACTCTAATAAGATTTTTACAAACACTGGTGGGCGTTACAATGTGTCACAGGTTCTGACTTCTGGGCTACTTGATTATGACAAGTATATGGCTTATGGCCCTCCTTTTTACACTGCTGCTAATTTGATAGTATACGGCGCATTTTTTGCTCTCTACCCTTTTGCCATCATTTATTCGTTTGTTGTCGATTGGAAGGCCATTTCATTTTCCTGCAAGGACTTGTGGAAAACCATTAAAAACCCTCGCCGCTCCAATTTTGAAGACCATGATGACAACCATTGCCAAATGATGTCCAAGTATAGGGAGGTGCCAGACTGGTGGTTTTTGATTGTTCTAATTGTTGCTCTTGTGCTTGGTATTATTATGGTCAAAGTTTACCCCGAAACCAACACTCCAGTTTGGGGTTTGTTTTTTACTTTGGGAATTAACTTCATCTTCTTGATCCCAATCACTCTTGTCTATTCTGTGACCGGATTTTCTTTTGGTCTCAATGTTCTTGTAGAGCTCATTATTGGATACATTATGCCTGGTAATGGTACTGCTCTCAACATTTTGAAATGTTACGGATACAACATTGATGGACAGGCGCAAAATTATATCTCCGATCAGAAGATGGCCCATTATGCCAAAGTTCCTCCCCGTGCTATCTTTAAAGGCCAGATTATTTCTACCTTTTTTCAAAGTCTGGTATCTATCGGGATTGTTAACTGGCAAATCTCTAACATTGAAGGTCTTTGCACGTCTACTCAGGCCCAAAAGTTTACTTGTCCTGGCCCCAACACTTTTTTTTCCGCTTCGGTTTTCTGGGGAGTTATTGGACCTAAGAAAGTATTTTCGGGCCTCTATCCAATTTTGCAGTGGTGCTTTCTTATTGGCGGTCTTGCCCCCATTCCATTCTTAATTCTTCGCAAGTACTACCCTCGCCAAACTCATTACTTCCAACCCACTCTGATTATTGGCGGCATGCTTAACTATGCTCCCTACAATCTTTCGTACTTTTCTGGAGGTTTATACCTGTCTTTTTTCTTTATGTACTACATTCGCAAGAGATTCCTGTTGTGGTGGGAAAAGTACAATTACGTATTGTCCTCCTCTCTTACTGCTGGCACAGCGTTTTCGGCTATCATAATTTTCTTCGCAGTCCAGTACCATCCTAAAGATATCAGTTGGTGGGGAAACAGTGTGTCTTATGAAGGCATTGATTATTCAATGGTTCCGTTGCTGGATATTCCACTTGATCCTGGATATGTAGGACCTTCTCCTGCAAACTACCCTTGAGACTAAGAGTCACATAGCTTTAACTTTATATAGTAAATTTTGATTATCCCATATTCTTTAAAAGCGAAATATCCTGGAAGCGATTCATGACACTTTTGTGCATTATCTGGGCTTTTGACCCAGTTTAATGTGAAAGTGAAATGTATAACTAATAGTGAATTTCTCAATTAAAAGATTCTGCGTTTGACACACGGCTGATTCTTACGTAGTGAGTCTATAATCGTGAGAGCTTTGGTCCAATCAGAAAAGAAAACAGTTGGAACTAGAGTATTGTAGATATTTACAGTACCCCTTTTGGCATTAAAGAGCGGGATTTGCAAAACTCACCGAAATATAGCTTCTGACTTAAAAATACAAAAGAAGTAAAGTGTGTAAAAATGTCATTTCAGATCTAATAGTTCAGTTCAATAGCTGTACTTTGCTGAGACAAATAGCTTATTCTCGGGTACCTCAAAATAAGACAGATATGATTTTGGCATTAAAATAATCATGGATTATTACATTTATAAAAGCTATTTTGTTAGTGTTGTTCAAAGATCTCTATCATAAATTATAAAAGGCTAGGGTGCGGAATTTCGTACACTGAAAGGATTGCTGTTTCAACTAAGACTCTAGCCCTAGAATGGCATTATCTGTTGATGGCGAACTATTGAGATGTATTTTTTTTTTTCAAAAGCTACATTATTTGTTCGCAAGTCGCTCAGTGGATCTCAGGATAACCTAAACAAGAATTTTACAAGGAAAATTATAGTCAAGAGCAGAACCAGCATTTATATTTATTTCATGAGCCCGAAGACGACCCCGGACCATGAAATTACATGTTCTCTCTATTATCTGGTTCTGTAGGTATGGCTTTTTTATAAACCTGAATAAGATTAAATTTTCGCGACTTGTCTAATCTCCAAATTCTGCCTTTCATATCATGCTTTTTGTACAATTATTACGATACTTAAAATTGATAAAATCCTATTTTTTTTATAATTCTCTCCTTCTTTCGTTTCGAAAAGCTTGGCTAAGTACTCATGATTGAGCCAGAAACAAAAGAAGCTGCCTTCGTGGTAGAAAAATCCAGCTCGGACTCAAGCTCTGATCGAGATGTATTGATTCGCCTAGGAAAAAGCCCAGACTCAGACGATGTTGACCCTAGCAGTGATTACTTATATCATATATACCAGTCAATGACAATCCAAGAAGCACTAGATATATTGAAAGATGCCATTGAATACCATGCGGACGACGTAAACTTTCCGTTAGAATCAATGGACAAGATCAAACGACTTGCAGAAGGCCCTAGCCAACCAGGAATAGACCCTATATCTTACGAGCATGATCTCAAGATAGAAGCTGTGCTGATGGGACACCACTCACCTTACGCCGAAATCCGCGCAGTCACAGACCCTTTCGACGATCCAAACGAAATCTGCGAAACTTTTCGAGCATACGTTCTGGGTCTTTTCTGGACCATTATAGGTACAGGAGTCAACCAGTTTTTCTCGCCGAGACAGCCAAATATTAGTCTCTCGTCAGGAATTCTACAGATTGTCATGTTGCCATGTGGCCGATTGATGGAACGCCTACCCGACTGGGGATTCACATTTCGAGGAGTCAGACATAGTATCAATCCGGGGCCATGGACGCTTAAGGAACAGATGCTCTCGTCTATTATTTTCAACGTTTCGATTGGAGGCGCTTACGTCGCAACATACAATATCATGACACAGAAACTTCCCATGTTTTACGGCAACACATGGGCTAATGTCGGGTATCAAACTCTATTGATCCTATCCACTCAGTTTGTGGGCTTTGGATTTGCTGGCGTTATGCGCCGACTTACGGTATATCCAGTGCGCGCAGTCTGGCCGACAATTCTTCCAACAATTGCACTTAATAGAGCACTAGTATCAAAAGAACCTCAGAAGACTGTGCATGGATGGTCAGTCAGTAGGTATAGGTTTTTTGCATACGTTTTTTGTGGAGCATTTGTGTACTTTTGGATCCCCAATTACCTATTTGCAGCGCTTAGCACGTTTAACTGGATGACGTGGATCAAGCCAAAAGACTTTAATCTGGCTGTCATTACTGGATCTATTTCAGGCCTCGGAATTAACCCTCTCACAACTTTTGACTGGACCATTATCAATTTCAACTCTTGCTTGCAAGTTCCTTTTTATTCTCAGGTGAACCAGTATATCGGTAGCGTCATTGCCGGTGCATTTCTGATCCCGGCACTGTACTATTCCAATTTCAAATGGACAGCTTACCTGCCAATCAACTCGAATAAGCTCTTTACTAACAAAGGCACTCCGTACAATGTGCGCAAGATTTTGACTAATGGTCTGCTCGACAACGAAAAGTACAGAAATTACTCGCCGCCATTTTACACTGCGGCAAATCTCATTTTGTACGGATCTTACTTTGCGCTTTATCCATTTGCCATTATTTACACATTCGCCGTGGAATGGAAAACAATCTTCTACTCGTTTAGAGATATTTGGATGACAATTCGGCATCCCACACGATCCAACTTTGCAGAGCATAATGACAATCATAGTAGGATGATGAGCAAGTACCCTGAGTGTCCTGATTGGTGGTTCTTCGCGGTAATGATTCTAGCATTGGCATTTGGTATTGTGTGCGTAGAAATCTATCCTACCAACACACCAGTATGGGGAATCTTTTTTGCCCTGGGTATTAATTTTGTGTTTTTGATTCCCATTACCATCATTTACTCCGCGACTGGGTTTTCGTTTGGACTCAATGTTCTTGTGGAGTTGATTGTTGGCTATGCTCTTCCAGGAAACGGGATTGCGTTAATGATCTTGAAAGCATATGGATATAATATTGACGGACAAGCCCAGAACTACATTACGGACCAAAAGATGGGCCATTATTGCAAAATTCCACCTCGTGCAATGTTCAAAGGGCAAATGTTGTCCACGCTTCTTCAAGTTTTTGTTTCTATTGGTGTTTTGAACTGGCAAATCTCCAATGTAGAAGGTCTGTGCTCCAAAAACCAAAGCGATAAGTTCACATGCCCCGGAACAAACACGTTCTTTGCGTCGTCTGTTATTTGGGGAGTGATTGGGCCCGCAAGAGTATTTAAGCACTTGTATCCTTTACTGCAGTGGTGTTTCTTGATAGGTGCTCTTTTGCCAATTCCATTTTTAATGCTGCGCAAGTATTTCCCTCGGGCCACTCATTACTTCCAACCCACATTGATTATTGGGGGCATGCTCCAGTATGCACCGTATAATTTGTCTTATTTGACACCTGGAATGTACGTTTCATACGTATTCATGTCTTTTATCCGACGACATTACTACAAGTGGTGGGAACGGTACAACTATGTGCTTGCTGCATCTCTCCAGGCAGGTGTCGCGTTCTCTGCGATCATTATCTTCTTTGCAGTTCAGTACCATCCCAAGAACATTAACTGGTGGGGTAATTCAGTCTCGTACGCTGGGGAAGACGGCAAGGGAGGTGCGCGGTTGCCTGTGCCTAGCGATCCGGGGTACTTTGGGCCATCGCCTGGGAACTTTCCTTGAACGTAGGTCCGTAGTTTTAAAGGAGATCTGCCAGCATAGCTAGTGCATAAACAAATTTAAAGAACATTGCCAAAAAGTATATTCTATCTCGAGAGCTCAAGATATGGAGGTTACGGTTTGACGCGTGCGCTGGCTCTTATTAATTGTGCTGAGCGTCTGATAGCCCTTGATTTCAGTGCTTTGGGCCGGCCTGGACTGATTAAAGCGCGTGTTAACATTTGATAAAAGAGTTTGGTGCGAGATTAATGGGTCCGTATGCCTAGTTGTCATGGCAACACTTTCAGCCTTACACGATTATCCCTTGGATTATCTTCCGTAGGGAGCTCTCAGGTCTCAAAATTAATACGTTCAGGCCTTGACGCTCACGGGATTGGAAAGAAATCCACGGCCTGTTCAAGTTTAAATAAACGATTGAATCCTCTGATTTCTTTTAAACTCTTCAGACTCTTCTGAAGTCGCCTGAACTCGTTAGACGCCCTTCAAGATCCTTTTAAACCCTCTTCAAAACCACTTCAAAACCACTTCACAACCAACCACTTCAACACCAACCACTTCAAAACCACTTCATGTCCCTTTTTTAACTGCCTAACTGTGAAATTTAATAGCTACTTGCCACTCTTTCCATCATTAATTTCAATCACCACCACTACTGCCACCGCAACTACTTCAGAATACTCTCAAAGATCTGCCATAATCTGGACTAATTCAATTTCCTAACTTTATCTCTAAAACCTTCCATCACACTCGCGACGTTGCTAGGTTTCACCACAAAATCTTCACTTCAACACTCCCTACCTTTCCCCAATTCTCTCGCTTTCATTCCCCAACCAGACCTTCTTCATCCTTCTTAGAAACCCTCTCATACATCCCTGAGGTGCATTCCTAGCTACTTTAATTTGCCCTCGTTGGCCCGTAATCAGCTCCACTTCCCATCTGCCCATTCTTCAGGGGTTCACAATGGATCAAACCCAATCATCCACTGATGCTTTGGATTACTCGACAGCGCCCATAACATCGCCTGATCCATCCTACCAAGGTCCTCATGTAGAATATGTCCTCGCTGCAGAGTTTGACATTGACTCGGGCCCAGTCGTCAAGTATCAATACCCGTCATCTATCAAGGGTGACCAACAGTATGTTATCCATAATTCTGTATCCTGCCCCCTCTCATACTAACTTTAAATAGCTTGATTGCAGAGCTCATGCTCCCCGACCAGTCTCACGTTCGCACAGAAGATTGGACTGTTTTTTTTCTATACCATCAACAAGGCCATACTAAACTAGAGTATCACATTCAAAATGAAAACGACAAGCACAACGCGTCCAAGCTGTACGTTCTCAACTTGGTCAACACCAAGTTCGACAAAGATGTCAAACGCGGTGCCACAGTCAAGGCAATGTGTATTGTCACACCACATCCGTTTTTCCACGTCTTCAAGCCTCTGTTGCTACTGGCTCTGGATGAGTACTTCAAAACACCTTCAATCTCCAGTCTACAAAAGCTCTACGAGTCCATCAACTCTATTGACCTTACCCGTATTCCGCGGCTTAATTACTTTGAACGACAGATTCTGTCTGCCTCTGATAAACCGAACATGTTTAGCGAAAAGTTTGAAGATGATGATGACGTGCCGACTTCTTTAGTCTCGAAACATAATGCAACTGGCAGCTTGACAAGCAACGTGCTGAATCCATCGTATAATGACAGATCTTCTATTTTGTCTGGAAGCAGTGGGATGACTGTTGCACGCAAGGCTAGTTTGGCTACAAACGACTCGCAGGATGGAAAATCTCACTATTACATTGATTTGAAAAGCCATGGACAAAATCTTATCAAGCGCAATGTAACACGCAATACCCATTTCTATGAGTCTAAAGTCAACTTTAATGGCATGAAGATTCCTATCAAGGTCCCTATTGATGTATATCCCGAGTCTGTGGGCGATTTTTCCCTGATAAACTTGATTACAACGTTGGTCAATATCACTGCTCCTTGTCAAGTTCTACATCCCGAACTTACCATTTACGGATCTATGACACCACCTCTGTTGATTCTCATCAACGGCCTGTTGACGCAAAAACGCATTCTATTTGTGGGACTCAATTCCCCTTCTGGTGAAGTGTCTGACCGTGTGCTTGCTGCATGTTCACTAGCTTCTGGAGGCGTACTAAGGTCTTTTGTTTCCAATGCCTTCCCCTACACAGATCTAAGCAAAGTGGACGATTTGCTGTCGTCTCCAGGATATATTGCAGGTGTCAAGAATCCGGCATTTGGCCACCACCCTTCGTGGTGGGACATTCTGATTGATCTTGAGGCTGGTGTGTTGAAGATTTCCAGCTCAATTGGTATTCCCGGTCCTCCAGTGTCTGTCAAGTCGCAAAGCCAAGGTGATAAAAATTCACTGCAACAGAGCCTAATTAATTCTATGAACCCTGAGGACGTGGCGTTTATCACTGATTTGAAACGTATGGTTTCGGACCATTTTGCCGAGTCATCTATTAGAGCGCGTTGCCGATGCTATATCAAACGATTTATTCGTATAGCTACGAATTATGAAGAATTCAAATATGGTCGTACTAATCTGTGGCCTTCGCAGTCGGACCCCAACTACAATGTTGTTCCTGGCTATGGGTACACGTGGGTAAGCGATGCACAGCGAAATTTCGACTTTAACTGTTATTCTCCGGTTATTGAGGGATGGCGCATGTCGAGAAGCTACCGATACTATATTGAGGAGCAGGCTTATATCTGGCCAAAGTTGCCAAAGCATGTATTTGACTTTGACTACTTTTTGGATAAACTGCGGTATCACAAACTCAGCTACGACGAATCTGCGTCAATCTACACGACGTTGTCGGACCATGTTCTGGACGACGATGATGTTGTTAGACTGTTGACGGCATCAAGCATTAATAATCTGTTTTACATTGCGCTGGGTCTGTTTCACAAAAGCCCCCAGGTCCGCACAGCTACCGTGCATCTTATTCATCGGATTGAAGGCCATAATGCCGGCCATCATTTCTTTGAGGCCATGAGCCAGTTCCAACGTACGGCTTACAAACGGCTCTTGGTAGAGACGCTGCGGGAGTCGCGCAATCGGTCAATTGAGACACAGGAGACAAAAGTCGATAAGGCTGCCTATAATTTCCCCATGGCTTGAAGGTTATGATAATAGAAGTTTGTATTTTTAGTAGTTTTTGATTTTTGTGATTTGTGATTTTTGTGATTTTGTGCTTTTGTGATATCTAATTTTTGATGAATAATGCGGTGGTTATAAAAACGTGACGTGGTTCTGAGCACTACTTTTTTTGTATTTGTTGCATTTTTCTTGGTAGTTTTTCCTCAATTTTTCGGTTCCAATGCTTTCCAGAGCTTGAATTGCTATAATAGATGACGACAACTATGGACAACAAACCGGGTGCTGGGTCAAGGCCAGGATCCGACAACCTCACCCATCGGGCCCGAACCTCTGAACTCGCTGCCACGCACGGGGCCAGCACAAAAGCCTCCATCAACACCACCACTACTACTACTTTCACTGCCACCACCACAAAGTCCTCATCCCCATCCAACAACGTGCCCGACGAAATAACCCCTTGGTACCTCCGGACGTCAACGGCCATTGCGCTCGCAATAGTGCAACGCATTATTGTCTTTTTCTGGGGTCTGTATCAAGATGCCAACATGAAGCCAAAATTTACAGACATTGATTATTTTGTGTTTACTGATGCGGCCCGGTTCATGAATTACGGCGGGTCCCCTTACGAGCGCGAGACGTATCGGTACACACCCCTTCTAGCGTGGTTGCTCTTACCTACATCCACCTGGTTCTTCTCCTTTGGAAAGGTTCTCTTTGCGATCGGGGATATTGTCGCTGGCTACTTGATTCTACAGATCTTGAGAATGAGAGGCATTTCGGAAGGGAAAGCGGTTCTGTACTCTGCTGTTTGGCTGCTCAACCCTATGGTGTCGACTATATCAACGCGTGGCTCGTCTGAAGGCCTGCTCGGAGCCATGGTCATTTCGTTTGTGTGGGCTGTCTATGATAAACGACTTATTCTAGGCGGTGTGCTGGCAGGTGTGGCTGTGCATTTCAAAATATACCCCATCATTTATATTCCGACGGTGATCTGGTCCTTGGACAACAGCCCAAGTATCTTTAGAGGCGCCGGCAGCAGTAATAAGCTTGTCTCAGCCGCACTTAAGTTTGTGAACCGGGACAGGGTCGTGTTTACAGTCACGTCGGCTTTATCGTTTCTGGTTTTTTCCGGCACCATGTACTTGATGTACGGATACCCGTTTTTGCTCCACACGTATTTGCATCACCTATCTCGAATCGACCACCGTCACAACTTTTCGCCTTACAGCACGCTTTTGTACATATCTTCGTCGCCTGCTGTCAGCGGTACTATCTATATTAGCAGCGGCGCCAGCTCTTCTCTTTTGCATTCCATCACCTCCCATATCCCTGAACCATCCAAGTGGGCATTTCTTCCCCAGCTGTTTCTATCTGGCATTCTGCTGCCGCTTTTATTTGCCAAGCGAGATGTTACAAAAACAATGTTTCTACAGACTTTTGCGTTTGTGACGTTCAACAAGGTGTGTACGGCTCAGTATTTCATGTGGTACATGGTGCTGCTACCGTTCTACCTACCCTCGCTTACCTCGAACTTGCCTCTGAAGGGTAAAGTTGCGTGGGTCCTGGGTGTTGTTCTCTGGACGGGTTCGCAGATGCTGTGGGTTCGCCAAGGGTATCTTTTGGAGTTTCTGGGCGTTTCAACGTTTTATCCTGGCTTGTTTGTAGCTACCATTCTGTTTTTTGTGGTTAACTGCTTCTGCCTGGGCATGTTTATACGCGCAGTTTAGAGGAGAGAGTCAGTGAAGAGGGACATATATAGAAGGCAGCAAGGAAATGTCTGTGGTAAATAATCAAGTGAGCAATAATAATCAAGTAATATATAGTATGCGGCCATCGATTTGATTCATTATAATTAAAGTCTAATTAATTGACCTCAACATCGCGAGTAGTTCGCGATATATGCTTACGTGATTCGTATAAATTGATATTGCACCTTCCGTGCGGTCTCAACTTTCTGACCCCCACCGTTATTATCATGTCTACACAACCTTCAGCCGAACAGTTTGCCCCTAATGACTCTGAGCTTTTCAGATCATTTGATGAATATCCCTGGAGCACAGACCTCGTCTTTCAGAACGGCCTAAAGGTCGTTCTCTCATCACTCTCAGCATCAGCTTCAGCATCAACCTCAGCATCGGGCCCAGGGCCAAGCACAGAAGAAGGAGTTCGACATCCTTCAGCTAGCGAAATAGAGTACAAGGCGAAATCGTTTTTCTATGAAAAGAATACGGGCAAGAAGGTTGATATTGGGTTATTCAAGGCTTGGAAAAAGCAGCAACAAGACCAACTGACAAACAGTGGTAACAGCTCAGAAAAGGTCGAAGAAGAGACGCCGTTTCCGTCAAAGTATGCGGCTATAGTGGAACTCATTCTTAGTGGCAAGCCCGTTCCTGGAATCATTGATGTTCCGGATACCGTGCTTGGACAAGAAGCGAGTACGGAGGCCAAAGCACAGCGACGCCGTAAGCCCTGGGAAACAGAACAAGCTACAGATTGAAGTACCTTTTTGAATGGGATTCTTTTGGAGTAATAGTTTATAGCTGATTGTAGGTGCAATATTATGTTACATGGTGTTGAAGAATCTCATGGCAAGTTCAAAGGCCGCCAAAGCCGAAGCGTTGGTAGGAAATGATCTGATAAAAGATGGTGTAAACCCTCTAAAGTATCCCTTCCAGCCTCCTTTAGTGTAGTAGACTGATTTGGCCGCCTGCCACCAGTTCTTGTACTTGGGGTTAACAACATCGTCCGTCATGATCTGCTGCTTAATGACATCAGCTGGATACGCCGTGATCCAAAACACCGAGGCACTGAGCCCACCCGCCCAAAAGTTGACTGCCGGTCGCGACATGCTTGTGTTTTTCTCAAAGTACTTTGTAAAAATGTCATAAGACCCCCACCAAAACAAAAAGTTTGTACGGAACACCATTGTTGCAAAAAGCCCTTTGTAAAGACCACTGATTCCGTTTTGCTTGATCAGCGTTGATGCGCAGTTGATAGGGCCTGTATAGAGTTTGGTCGTGGCGTCGTACTGAACCTGGAGCCGAGCTTTGACATGCTCAATGGGGGCCGCTACAAAACTGACCGTCCACCCAGACATGACACCGGCGACACACTTTCCGAGGAGCGGGAGCTCGCTTTCATTTTGATAAAACGTATCCTTAACAATCCTTCTATAATTCGTGAGCGACCCCAGCATGACGCTATCCATAATCATCCACCCCACTAGCGGCGGTGACGCACCTTTATACACGCCTCTGACTCCTTCTTTGCGGACAGTTTGAAGAAGGCAGTCAACGGGGCCTGTGAACTTGCCATTAGGGGCGGTTTGTAGACGGACTTTGATTGTGTCGAATGGATGACCGACAGCTAGTTTCGTGATTCCGGAAAACACGCCCGCGAGAAAACCGGCGTACCGTGGGGGGTGCCTGACTTCCCCATCGGCTGAAATTGGCGGTGCACTCATAATGAATATATGGTATGGATATATAGATATACAGGTATATATCGATTAGGCCTGTAGAGGAAAGACAATGTCACTCAAAGAGAGAAAGAAAAAGATGGGGTAGATATGACGGATTCGAATGCAAAATAAGTATGGTAGACGTGGGTAAATGAGATATTCAGTTGAAATATTTTAAGAGAAATCTAAAGGTACGTCTCGAGAATTTAAAATGCCGAGATGTTTTTTTGTTTTTTTTTTCTTCCTTTTTTTGGATTTTGTTTTCTGATTTTAGTATGGGCGGTTATTTGTTCTCCCATACAAAATTTATATCAAATCAGATCAATTCAAATATTCCGTCGAATTCAGCTCAACTAATAAAACGGTTCTTCTAAATCTATTGATAGAGCAGTGTTACAGAGCCTTCTTTTTGTTTTTATGATATATAAAGAGAATCTTATTGATGTATAGTATATAACAGGAGTACGAATTCGAGAAAAGACTTTTAGGGGTTTAGTGTGCGGCTCAAAGAGAGAGAGAGAGAGATAATACTTTATTCGTGCCATATGGCTTTACTTGATACAGTACAAAACAATATTTCTAACTTTTTTCGCTAGTAGTCGTATAACCAGAATTTAGCCCGCTTCACTCTGAGAATTCCCGCCCCTTGCTGCTTTTTACACAGCCCATGTGCGGCTCAAATAACTTTTCGCTAATATTTTACGGTTTTTGTAGCAAGGTCATTTGTTGTACAGGAAAGATTCTAAATATCTAAGTTGCGGACTTAGCTCAGTTGGGAGAGCGTCAGACTGAAGTATAAGTCAGTCTCACAGTTAATCTGAAGGTCCTGTGTTCGATCCACAGAGTTCGCACATTATTTTTGTTAAAACCTTTTGTCAAGGTGTTGTCAGATGTCAGGGTCTCTTATGAATGAATGTTAATATATGTGTGAAGGAAGATTCCCTAAGCGAGATGCCAGGCACTTACTTCTTCTTTGAAAGGAAGCCGCACCCACCTTCCATTTTGCACATGGTTCCTGTAGCTCTCGGTACACCTTTTTATTGAATCTCAGGTGGCGGTTAGCCACACCCGCCTTCTATTTCTACGTGGTCCCTGAGCTAAACATTAAATATCGGTACCATCATTATTGACGGAGAATCCGGGAGCTGACTGTGGATAGTCCATAGATACAATTTAGGCTCGCTTGCCAGAATAGCTACTATGAGAATAAACATAGATTTCAGCCCGTCTGGCATACATGGTTCAAGCGTGGAATTCTTTAAATGATATATGCCTGCCAGTGTGCCACGTCCTAGGCTGTCGGCCAATACTCGCCTGACTTTTTTGGTGTAAGAACATAAGTCCTTATAGTGAAGCCTCAACCAGTATATATAAGCGTATATCCTCCTTTCAAGGCTCCTTAGTCCAAGAGTATCTCGCTGTACTTGGATAGTCTGATCCCACGTGTAAACGTTGGACTCTAGATCTGGTACTACTAATACGCTGTCTTCCGGTATGTCAACAGTTGCCGACATCCAAATATGAGCGGCTTGTCCCTGTTCCTCCAAACATGCTTCCCACGAATCAACGATTTCCTCTGTTGTGTTATGCATAGCACTCAGCTGCATACTGTCACCGCCAAAACGAAAAAAAGCATAATCCAGACCGTACGTCATGTTTGTACATTCCTCTAACTGAGTGATATTAATGCTCCGACTGCGAGTGACTGATACCAATCTCGACAATGCCGAGGGGCCAGCAATCATGTTGTAGGCCGTCGTGTCATCGGAAGTCACATCAGTGTCTGATGAACTATGAACAATGCTTACTCCTGTCATTAGCAGCAGGAAGAACTTGGTCAAGTCGGGGATCATCATAGATGTAGGGACTCTCCGTCAATAATGATGTAAAATAATTTTTAGTAAAGTTGCTAATTCTAAGAGAAACCAGCTATATTTATATACTATATACTATAGTATATAGTACTATATAGACTCTACTGTACACAGTAATAAATAACTCCACGAGAGTTACAGGGACCAAACGCAGGGTAACTGCGCCATCTGAATTATGCAGTGAAGATCCATCACTCACTGTTCAACGACGAGAGACACAGCCGATGACTCGATGTCCTGATGAGACAACTAGCTGGAGACACAATCGATGAGACTACTAGAGTGACATGACCACTACCACGGTATGATAATATGAGAAGCTTGTCTAGCCCGAACGCGCATGACTTCACAGGCATCCATACATGATCTAAGTCCAACACGCGCTGAAGCTCTATCACACTGGACTATTCTCACATTACTCGTTGCAGCGTACAAGCACCGAAGTAAGTGCATAGCACCAGGCCTAGTAAATCCTCCTTAGTCTAACACATGTTAACATTCATAATATTTAGCTCAATTTAAACCATCTTGTTTACTATACACTGTACAGTGTACACACTTCCGAATAGTAACATGTCCCTATTCCAGGTTATTACACGGGTGTTCGATACCTAGCGAGGGCCGAACCTGAGAGAAATATAATTTTTTTATATTTCAAAGAAAAAAATGAAAGAGTAATGGCGCACAAGCGCGGCAATTCCTCAATATCGGCATCCGACCATCCCCGGCCCAGAACCTAGACTCGGCAAGCAGCAACTAGCGCTTAGTTTCAGGATGGTATGGGCCGTATGGCCGAGGTAGCCAGACAACACCACTCAGCTCAATCCCTGGAAAAGGGGAGAGAGCAAACCGCACAAACAAAGCGGTCTACCTAGACTAATGAGTCAAGCAGTCCCAGCGATGACTAGCTGAAATAATTACTGAAACAGATTTTCACAAGCAGAGCATATCAGCTACGGCACTGACATTAATTATAAATACCCCACTTGGCCTATACACTAGACTATTACACATTGTCCAATGATGCCCATCAAATAACTAGACCAGTGTAAAGTTGCCCGATATATTCGCAAAAAGCAATAAGATAATAATATGAAAATAAAATTCTTTTAGAATATATGTTAGAGATAAGAAAAACATTTGTTAAAAGGTCGGTTAAATTTACTTGTGTGTTGAATTGTCAATTAACTAAATTCAAGTGACTAGAACAGTAGAACAAGAGATAACTGTTGAAGGAGCAAAAGTGTATGAGAAAACAATTGGAAAAAGGAGCTTAATTGAAGAAACTGAAAGAGAGCTCGATGGTAAGAAGCTAAAATAGAGCTGAGCCGAAAGCTGCAGGGCAAAAGGTGAAAAGCAACTTTAGGGACAGTTCCACAAACAAAAATTTTGCTTTTTTACCCTTTTACACCAAAACTTTACGCCAAAATCTCAGCACTTGAGCATCATTTTACCACAATTATTGTCAATTATAACTGAAAATAAAAAAATGAAAGAAAGTGGGTGGAAAAAAAATTTAGGTGGTTTCTTTCCCTTCAAGAGTACGCGATCTATTGTACGCGTCGTCAAACCCTTCAACTATACTGCTAAAAACCAGCCAAACTTGAAAACAAGAGAGTATTTTTTATGTATCGGACTTGTAGTATCTGTTTTTTCTTGTATAGATTTGTTTAATTGAAGTTATTTCATATATTCCAAGTTTTCAATATTTGTCAAAGTCGTTTTTAAATGTTGACATATCCCAACTGGGAAGTAGAGCTTGATTAGGACGTTACTTTGTAAATATTCAGGAGTTTGCGCAATTTTCAGTAGCCTAGGCTCCATGGTATATACTATATACTATATATCTATACTACTATATATCACTGTCCGTCGAGATAACCAGTACAAATCGATAAATAAACAGGTTAAGACCTACTGTACGTGAAAGAAACTTGTATCTAGCCCGTCCAAAGTCCTAGTCAAGGAGCGCGGCTTGCAAGCTTTGCGTACTAGAAAGGGGGATTTTCCCGCGCAGGTTCAAGTCCTGCTGGTGTCGCCATGTTGGGTGTGGTATAGACTAGTCAAAACCACATGAAAGACTTTTCAGTCAGCGGTAGCGGATTACATCTACGACACACATTGGCATCACAGACATGAGAATCATTGTAGGATTATTTACCGATAATTTTTTACTCCAAATATCATTTTATATTGATTGGCCATCATCAGGTAATCTTTGCATATTTTCGCGTTTTCCAAACGCCATTTTGGGTAAGAACGAAATAGATTTATGTCTATATTTACTATATATCTACCGGTAGGTAGACTAAATTTAAGGTGAAATCTTTGGATTTTTCTTTCGTCAATTATAACATTAGACTAACATGTAATATATAAGTTAATGAACATATAGATACAGTATAACGATTCACCTCTGCTGTGAGTCCGGGGTCGGAAATGCATAGTTAGATGTATTTTGCTGCGAAACTGGCGTTTGAGGAAAATGATATACTGGCGCTTGTCCAGGTTGAAGTAGGCGAGAAGGTGTCCATTGGCTGGGTCCAGGTGTTTGAGTAGAATGGGCATTAAGCTCTATCAATTGCTCGATGGATTTCTCGAGTTGACTCTGCTTCCTTGCCATATTTTCCATATTTTTCGCATTTTCCTTCTTCATATTTTCCATGTCTTTTTGTAGCAAAAGCCTCTTGGCCTCGGCTTGTTTATTGGCTTCGTCGAGTCTCGTTAATTTTCTCTTTAACTGTCCCAACTCCTTTTTAGTGTCATTAGCATGGTTTTCAAATGCTTCCCTTTGGTCCCGACGCAAGGTCAATCTTGCTTCCAATCCATCTAGAATCGATGTCAGAAGTTGTGTGGAGTTTTCCGCCTCTAGTGAGTTGTGTCGCTTTTCCAAAGGGGCAACGAGATTGGGGGCGTTAAAATCTACAATATCCCTGCTCAATTCAGGTGGAATCCGGTCAAAAGCTTCATGGCCACCGCCATCATAACTTTCACAATCGTCATCATTATTATCATCACAAATATTGTTTTCGAAGTCATCTGTAATAGAATTTAGTGAGGCACAATCGTTATCATTATCATCACAAATATTGTTTTCGAAGTCATCTGTAATAGAACTTAGTGAGGCACAATCGTTATCATCGTTATCATCATCATCACAAATATTGTTTTCGAAGTCATCTGTAATAGAATTGAGTGAGGCCTCATTCATTATTGGTGAGGAGGATGGATAAAAATCTGATGTTGATTGCCGTGGATTATTGCTAACGTCTAGTGGAGGGGTGAGTTTAGTTTGTTTTGACTTCATTTCTAACAGGTCGTCTGCTTTCACGAAATACGCTTGTGGGTTAGTAAGGCCCTGAAGGCCCACTCCGCACCAAGAACTCCTTGCAATTGCCGGCCAACCCGCCTTGCTTCCAGCCCGGTCATACGCTATCCTCAAGCAGTCAAGAAAATGGTTATAGGAACTACCATGGTGTTTTCCAGCTGCCCATTCTTTGGCATATGCTTTTTTTAACTGCACAAAATACGCGTCGTCCAATGGCTGAGTGACATGGCTCGCATTCTTCGGCATAAAAAGTAGTTCGACACCTATCTCCTGCGCCTTGCGCTTTACTTGTCGTCCCGTGTGAGAAGATGTACTATCCAGCAGAAGAACCCGTTTGCGTCCATTAGCATGATCCTTTGTGAATCTGTCAAAATGGTCTAGCCATCTGCAGAATACTTCAATAGTGACCCACGCCTTATTTTTGGGATCAGCGACCCAGTCCTCGCCCAGGCGACTCACAAAATTATCCTCAGTGAAGGTGCTTTCAGCCAGTCCAATAACCAAATATGGAGGCAGAACGTAGCCATCAGAACAAATACACGCAAGAACGGTTCTATTGCTTCTTTCCATCACATTCTTCTTCTTGTCGACACGGAACCCAGACGGTACGATGTACGTTTCTGTGGGATTACAGCTACGATTGAAACCAGTCTCATCCGCGTTGTAAAACGCAACGTTATTGCCATGGACGTCCAAGATCTCTTGCAAAGCACCAAAATAGTCAACGATCTCTTTACGGGGAACTGGATCTTTGTTGCTGTTTCTCATTACAACTCGCTTGAGATGTTTATTGTTTGGCAAAAAGCTTTTGTGCAGCCATTTAGTATTAACAATGAAATCACCAGGCCTGGAGGAAGCTTTATTGGCCATTTCGCAAATTTCTGTGGGTGTCAGCGGATTATCAAGTTCAGCTCTTGTCTTAATCATGTCTGCCAAAGCAGCTACTTGGGCTGAGTTGAGAATCGCTTGAGATTTTCGAGAGTTGATCTGTGCGTCACGCCTCGAGTGGTTGTTGCTCTTCAGCCGGCGCGATAATGTCGCTTGTGGAACTCCCATTTTAGCACCAAATGATCGCATAGAGTACGGTTTTTTAGGCTTTTCACTCTCCCCTAACTCTCTGGTAGCTTTATCAAATTCATGCCAGAGGATTGTTACTTTGCGTACCCACTCGTTCTTCGTTTCTTTATCCGCCCCTAGAGGGTCTGGTTGAGTTCCCATGGAGGCGGAATCAGCAGTGAGCCTCTCAATCGCTGCAGCGTATGTTGGATATTTGAGTTTATCCACACTTTGAATTAGAGAAGTCAGCTCTTCACCTGCTTGCAATCCTGGCGACTCGTTTTGTACATCTTGAGACATGATTGAAGGGAATTTGAGTAGAGTATGTTAGAAATATGGCAAGATAAGTGAGCTGGTAATAGTAGCACAGTATGCACTATGTGGTGAGTCTGAATCCAAAACTGCCTTAAGGTCCTGAAAGTACGTAGTCTAATGGCAAGTAGGTATTGCAAAAGTGGTTTATCTTTGCCACGCGTAGAGTAGAGTAGAGTCCATTATATTCAATGCCAGGAGAGCACGAGTCTACGTACACGATCGAAGATTGCTCCCAACGGGGTCAAGTATGTAAAGATTACCTGATGATGACCAATCAATAAAAGTGATATTTGGAGTATTTAAAAGAGTACAGTAAATAATCCAACAATGATGCTCATGTCTGTGATGCCAATGTGTGCTGTAGATGTAAATAATCTTAGGCATATATTGGAAGTGGAAAATTGCAATAGACTAGTATAGATTTATCTTTGTATTTATGAATTTTTTGCACTTTCAGTGTAGTGTTTGTATTTGATGAGTGAAGATATCAACTTCTCCTTCCTCACTCTATAGCTAACAACATTATTTGATTTTCACACCGGCTAATTGGTCAAGAAGACTCAATTGCCCTACTTTCTTAATGAGAGCCCTCAATTTGACAAAGTCAATAAAGAAGTTATTAGGAAAGAGAAATCCAGGATCAACTGGGTATTTGGATAATTCTGCAGGCATGTTACCATACCAGTCATCAAACAACTTTGGATCAGGGCATTCACAAAAGTCGCTAAAAGCAAAATGCTTGCTGTCTCTGGAATTTCGAAATGTACTGCCAAATAAACGAGTTTCGATCGAGTTCGGATCCAAATAATGGAACATGACAGTATTAAACTGAAGATTCGGGTGGCTTAATGCATGGGAGCGCAACTCGCTGTAGTCAACATGTGGTCTGGCAAATTCGTTTGCGAAGAAACGTCCCATCACAATACCAGTTTCGACCTCATAGTTAATTTGACGCAGGTTGAGGCCCCAGCTTGACATTGCACTGGAGAGAAATCTCGTATTAACCACTTCACGGGAGTTTACAAGTAACAAGATATATTCAAGGGTCTCCAGCTTCTTGAAATGGGGTGAGATCAATTTGAATTCTTCATCAAAAATATGGCCGAGTTTCAGACTAACAAGGCTTTTGCTGTTTGAACTCAAGAGGTCACAAAGATTCTTTCCAAAAAAAGGGAGCGCCGGGATATCATTTCCCAAGGAAAGCCTCCGGGTGAGATTAACACGCAACTCAGTCAAGTTCCGGAAGTAGAATTTGTTACTGCTACCAGCAGGAACTCCACGGTAACTTAACGTAAGAGAAGATACGTTGTCAAAAACTTGATACTGCGTTTCTTCATTTTTCGGGGGCAGCAAGCAACAGCTGTGGCATTTCAAAATTTTGACAGATGGCGGAATCCAGTCAATCTGCCCAATCATCTCTTCTCCCGCAGCTACCACATCCAGGTATGTGAGAGAAGATGTAGCTTTAGTGACAGAAGTATCTCTAAGTTTTTTTCCTATATAGCTAAACGCAAGTCCTTGCATATTTGTTAATTTTGAACCTCCTTTCTCACATTCAATTACTGGCGATTCGAGATTGACAACAAATGGCACCAGCCCCAAACGATCTAACCGATCAATTAACAGATATTGCGGGCTGCCTCCATTGTCGTCAATTGCGCTGCATAAGAACACACTAAGCTCAACTTTGTTTTCGAAAGTCTTCAATTCCCGGGCAAGCTCAGTGTGTGCTTTGGTCGTTCGTTCATCAAGAACGAATTGGAGTATCAAGCCTTTCAAAAGGGGCATTGTTCGGCGTTTTACCAGACTAATTGCCAACAGATACCTATTCAGGGCT
>JAJMKT010000322.1:0-26789 GCA_030563985.1 Geotrichum restrictum
TGGCTAACGCCAGACTGTCTTTACTAAACGAACTGTGACAAGCCGTCGGCCCTAGGTGATTCTAGGGGGAGAAGCCTTACGCTTTGCGCGTAGGCTTCTCCCCTATATTATGACTCTGGATTGCTTACGTAATGCTACTAGTTCGGGTGTGTAATCACACTCAATGAAAGGACCGCCTTTGGTCGGTGTCTGTTACAAACTTGTCCAATAAATAGATTGGTGGGTTTAAACAGGTATAATTCATAAATAAATAAATAAATAAATAGACGACATATGAGAATGAATGTCAGCTTTGAACGCGTCCTTCAATAAATAGCAAAAAATAATAGAAAAACTTTTACAGCTTTGTTCTCATATGACAGGGGCTCCGCTCGTGTCTCACTGCTTAAGCGGAAACACACTTAAGAGTAAGAGGAGTACTGTTGGAGCACGCGCTAGAGCTGGAGAAGATCTGGTAAGCACCGCTGATAAGGCATGCGTAACAGGTCGAGGAACCTCCAAGACTGACAGTCTTGCTGCTGGTGATGGTCCAAGTGACAGAAGATCCGACGCTGGTAGAAACACCAGCGGTACCCGAAGAAGAGCTAGAAGTAGAGCCAGTAGAGCCAGAAGTAGAACCGGTGGATCCAGTTGAACCGGTAGATCCAGTAGAACCGGTAGATCCAGTAGAACCGGTTGATCCAGTTGAACCAGTAGATCCAGTTGAACCGGTAGATCCAGTAGAACCGGTAGAGCCAGTAGATCCGGTAGAGCCAGTAGAGGCAGTAGAAGAAGTCGTTGCGGCCGCAGCTGCTGTAGTAGAAGTAGAAGTAGAAGTAGCCATAGTGGTAGCAACAGTAGTAGAAGTTGATGAACTGGATCCAGATGATCCAGATGATCCAGATGATCCAGATGATCCAGAAGATCCAGAAGAGCCAGATCCAGAAGTACCGGAGCCAGAAGTGCCGGAGCCAGAAGTACCAGAAGATCCAGAAGTACCAGAAGATCCAGAAGAGCCAGATCCAGAAGAGCCAGAAGAGCCAGAAGAGCCAGATCCACGGCCTGAGCCAGAGCTTGACCTACCAGAAGACAACATGTAGCGGTTGTTTACAATGCGCACACCACCACCATAAGTGGTAGCTCTGTTAGTGCCACCATAGTAGCCGTGGATTCTTCCAGTAGATCCACTTTGAGTGTTGGTAACAAGGACCCTTGAACCACTACCAATGGTGATAGAACCATCGTTGTTGCAGTAAATAGTTTTACCGTTAATAGCATTGTTATTACACTTGGCAGTCAATTTGTAAGAGGATTGACCTCTGGCTGTCAGCTCACCCAAGTCGGGAAGTGCAATGGCATCGACTGCGGCAATGGCACTAGCGAGAATAATGGCAAACTTCATTTTGAATTTGGGATAATGTTAAAGTTGGTACTTAAGAAAAAGGGGAAGAAGAATATTCTGTAATTGATAGCTTGGTAAAGTAGCTTAGAGATGTTATTCGAAGGAGACCGGCTCTGAGAATAGACAGGATGATTGTTGATGATGGAAATAAAAAAAAAAGATGAGATTACTGGAAAGAACAGGAATATTTATACACAATTCGTTTACGCCTGTCCTATATGTTTCTCTCAGGATAGACCATCACCATGTACATCTGTGATGTTAAATTCCAGAAGTAAGCTTTGGAATTGTGACATACATGCTATGCTTTCACCTCTAAAGATTGCTTCTTCGAGAAACTTATTTCACTTTTTTCAGTCAAAACTAGTGAATCATGGAATTCGTACGTACTATGCTGGATATTATACGACGTACCGGTATTTGCAAGTAGCCTACGACTTCGTTCTAAATAACTTATCATCTACCGGTATAATGTACTAAAATAATCAAAACTTTAGTCAAAACTTTAAACCATGGAATAATATTGTGTGAATGTTATTTCTACCTATAGAATTCGTTTTTTTAAAAAGCTATTCAGGTATAGGCCATTAAAGATCAATTCCTGACATCTGACTCCACAGCCTTGAAAATTTGTACCTCACATAACAGAACCAATAAATCCTTTTATTATTAAATTTATACCAATACGTTTAGTAACCCTTATTTCCTCTATCCTAGATGACATAAAGGCAACCGACAAATAGGAAACTAGTACTGGAGTTAAAATAGAACAGTATACTAATGTATAATAAATTCAAAGGCGTTTTCAGGTTAACAATTGTAAAGAGCATGCACCTAACGCGATAACGTGAGACGCATGGGTATACGACTTGTTTGACCAGTCATTCTTTTCTATGAAATTATTTTTGTTAGAAAAATATACAAGTATAGCTATACAAAGTGAAACTTTGCTAGCTAGTCTGCCCGAAGACAAACATTTCATTACGCAATGCATTTTGGCTAGAAAAGTATCGGAGTGAAAAAACAATTACAAAATCTGTTATAGCAAACCTGGATAGCCTGCCTGTCTTATCCTGGTGACCCGGGACTTTTTTTTTCAAGTACGTATGCATGGTGTTAGAAGGTAAAGGCTTCACATATGAATATCGTAAATATTGCACTGGCCGCGGTGCCAGTGCTCTCTATAATCTTCAAATACTGTAGGTATACTTCTTTCTATCGATTTTAGCCTACTTCCGTCATAAAATTTTATTTGGTTTGGGTTTAATAGTTAACGGGATTGATGAAAATAAATGGTTCCTGCATCAGGGACAAATACTTGAGAGCTCTACAGAGAATGAAATAATAATACCGGTCCCTTGCACCAAGTAACATCTTAGTTGTTAAATTCTGACGTGTACAGCTTTATGATTCACTCAAAATAGATGTGTTAGACTGGTATAGCTCATGCTTTTGAACCAATGGTAAGCACTCCAAAAAATAAAGATGATGCCGGGCCGGTCAGGATATGTAGACTTCAGTTTAGTTTGCATTTAAACTACACTATGTGTGGGAGGTTTCAATAAATCTATTTGCGATATTTGTTAATACCGGTATACTACGTAGTACGTACTGTACGTGATGCCTTGAGCTAAACTTGTCAGAGCTCTTGAAAACTGAATTACAAAACATATTTACTTGACTCCAGTCCTTGCCTCGTTGAGGTGGATTATACGATTATTTACGTATAATGCAGAGTGATTTCAGTAATATTTCTTCGATATAACTTCACTGTAAGATGAGCCTAGTACCGCCGTCGTTTCATTTCATCCCTGGCCTTGAATTACGTAGTAGTCTCAAGCTCAAGCTGAGTCTGATATGTGCAGGTCAACAAATGAGCAACTTTTTTACGCACGCCTTTGAGATTTACATGCAGGTCGAAGAGCTCTATGTAGTAGTCTATTCGATATTGCGACGGAGATGAGGAGTGCTTGTAACTTAAGTTGTAAGTAGAGGGGTGTGCTGGTAAACATATTTTTTGGTGATGCCCTCTTCAAGTCAATTTTGATTCTTTTTCTCTTAGAACTACAGTATTCGACTATCCAAGACCAAATGTTTTTCTTTCTCTAACCGATTTCGAAAAGCTGGCGTAAGCGTTTTTAATTTATACCCAATGAGCGTCAAGTATGTATATACTTGTGACCGATGTTTCAACGACTAAGCTCTAAAGCTTAAACATAAGGACATTTTATCAAGGCGGGCCGGAGCTAAAGTTGACATGGCTCGCATGCAATATTGGCATTGTTTTTAAATTTAAAGCTAAATATATGCGAACGAGTTTTGAACTGGTCAAGGATTGGCTCATAGTCTCGAGCGATCATGGGCCATTTTCCTCTCTCTTTACGTTGGAATGTTTAGATTTCAGTCTAGACTGTAGCGCTCTATCGTTTTATGTACTCATAACAAGAAGCTGCGGTTTTAGCGCCACTAACTAGGCTGAAATGTGTTGACCATCTGAGATGAGAAATAATCACGCGAGGTAGTCTCGTACTATATGTTAAAGACAGCTCCTAAATATGGTGACTCAGTTTAGACATATATTAGCTACTGGATTTATTGTGGTTACAAGCCTGGCATGGAGTTCTAGAAAAGCTCAAGCACCTGTTATCCTCACAGTACCTCTTTACTATCATCTCAATTCTTTGATGTTATTTTCTTTGGGGCAGAACAGATAATACCATTTATTAGCTGAATGCATATTAAGGCAATTGCAGGAGTCTTCTAACGAGACTTCAGCGTATCGAGATGTCAACATTTTCTTTATAAGATAAATGAGAGGCTCTCAAATTATAGGACCAGAATATGTGATCTAATTTCAAACTGTCCTAACAGACTGTCAATGTTTCTAGATTTTCAAGCAAAAAGTATAATTACTCTTCAAATCGAGGAGGCATATATGGGGATGGGCTAAGAGAACAAGCAATATTGCGGGTGAAATAGACTACTTGATTTACTCGTATTTAAACATCCATCAAAGAGCTGCCTACCTCAAACAATGTGCTATATTATAATAAGGCATACGTAATTCGTTGTTCCGTGAGAGGAGACTACATCTAGTTTATTTACAGAACACCCTCGTCACTTGCTGTAGTCGCTCTGTTTCAAAAATTTGAGCAATGCATGTTAGGAAGAATTATTTCTATTTGTTTATGTAACTTAGCCTTTAGCGTCGACTTTTAAAGAGTCTGTTCTCAGAAAAGATTAACATTCGAACGTTTGAACGTACGAGTCGTGTTGACCATTCAATTATCGCACCTCGAGATCTAGTAGCTCTAATCACTACTCATTTTTGTAGTATAAGAATTGAACTTCGAGGTGCAAAAGTAGCAACTTGGAACTAAAGGACATCTTTAGTTTAGCAGAGAGCGAAGCATTTGAGTGAAGTAAGTCCATTAGAAGATTAGAGATGAACATACTGAGGGTAGCTAGACGAATCGCAATGAACAAAACGTTGTAGAACAAAAAATGACCCTAAGACAACCTCTTTGGACAGCGATATGGATCTTATAATTTACATTGGAATCAAATAGATAATGTGAAAACCATTGGTGGCTTACAACTTAATTAAAAGCTTACGTTTAGATCTCTAATGTACTAACTTGATCTGATGGGAGGGGCAGAGCTGGAATAGCTCTGTATGCATTGCTAACCCTCACCACAACAGTGTACGAGATGTGATTGCAGTAGCACTTTCAAGCACAAATGTCACAAACGCAAAGGAACAGGTATAATGTGCCTGACGTGCCACGTATTCATGATGGCGAAGAGAATCTATACGATTAGAACTAGAGAACGGGCATCGTTACAGATATAGCAGGACAGAGAACACACTATGATCTGATTTTCTGTAACATCGGTGGAACAAAAAATCCAGCCAGTCAACTCAACTTGAGATACAAAGGGAAGGTGGCCAAATACAATATACTGTCTAGGTTTGAACACATAGCAATATTGCCAAGACGACTAATTCACCAGAGTCCCAGAGGGAGTTGAACTAGTTAAGATCAAGGATGACAGACTACGGATCGGAAATGTTACTAAGGGTAATATCTTGCATTCTAGCTAGGAAAAGAGCAGAATGGCACTACTTGAGCCCTACCAAATGGAGACAACAGATTGAAAACCATTTAAAGGTGGAAGACGTCTTTAACGGAAGAATATTAGTCCAGAGGACAAATCGATATAAGAAGTTCTATAAATTTATTATTTACTCCAGAGAAGAAATCAAACTCCATTGGCAAAATTCAAGTACAGTGCCAACTAAAATTGACGTAAATTAGTCTATAACCATAAAATGATAGATTATAAACTTAGAGCCACGATACACGTTCATTGAGATTACTTGCAATGATAAAAAGTTACACGTGAAAGATTCCAAGGCCGGACCTAGCTTGGGAAAGAGGTTTTGTTTTCTGGGGCCCGGAGCTTTGATCCGTGAAAACCCTAATTAGATACAATAGGGTTAGGTGACGTTCTACTTTTTAGTTGCCATATTTACTTGCATCACCTTCGAAACGGGTTTGAATACGCGAACAAACTGCAAAGTGCAAAGAAACCTGAAATGACTGCTGATGTCGAACAAACCTCGCAAAGTTTTGGACAGTGGATAGGATCTCTATCTGAACTATCAAGCAAATTCAGCTTGCACATTATTCCAGACGAATCATGCATCAACGAATCTGAACTCACAGCATGGTACACTAACACGCTCACAAAATTTGGTGGCAGCAGCCAAAAACACGTCTTTGAGCTCGCAGTCAAGAATCTCATGTATCAATATGTGCATGAGAGCAAAGACACTGACATTGATGCGAGTAGCTCTAGCATTGTAATGCTAGGATCACTTCTAGATACCGTCGCTGTCTTGGTACGCTTGGGCCATGTTGATGTTACACTTCCACTCATCCTTGTGGAGGAACTTTTCGAAATCCAAACCATCGGCTGGTGTCAAGTGTTTTGGCCATACATGATCTCACGCGAACGAGCGTTGACTAGCAACCTGACGGGAATACGTGCACCCGGTACGACACTTATTCGCTTGTGTAACTCTTTACTGCGAAGGTTATCAAAGACTCAAAATGCACAGTTCTCTGGAGAGATTGCAATCTTTTTGGCGCGTGCGTTCCCTCTATCAGAAAAATCAGGACTGAACATTCGAGGCTCATTCAATACTGAAAACGTAACATTTTATGAAGGAGACGGAACCACCCAAGACAACAAGATCATCACGAAAGACGACGACGTGCCCATGGTGGACCCTGGCTCGAGTGCAAATCTAACAGAAGAAGACGAACTTTACCGAAAATTCTGGTTTTTGCAGTGTGTTTTTAGCAATCCCGTCCTACTTACTACGTCTCCAGAAACCTTGGCAGATTTTAAAACGAACGTGATTGAAATTCTTAGTGAATTGAAACGACGAGAGGCGGCACATAATACCAAGCGGGATCGAGAAAATGAAATGCGGCGGATGGAGATCGAGCTGGAAGATAATGATGGGGACGAAGGCGTCTTTGTGCCCAAGTGGCTAACCCGACGTGATTTGTTTGAGCTACAACTGAAAGATGTTACATTTCGACGATCAGTACTGACCCAAGCCAGCATAATTGTCGATTTTCTTCTGGGCCTTACTGAGAAAGCTAAGGAGAACTGGACATCCGACCGTCTAAACGCTACAAATAAGTCTGTCATGTTCCCATTCACGCTTTCAGCTGAAGACGAAGCATATTTCCTAAACATGCAAAAGTCTTTTCAAAAAACGACATTTACCTCGGTGGATTTTGATCCTGCTTACCTTCGGACCATCAATACAATTATGCAGCGTGACCGCTATTGGCAAGATTGGAAGCTACAGAATTGTCCAACGTTTGAGGAACGCCCACTGGACCGTGAAGAAGTTTTGGAAGCCAAAAAGAAGCTTGAAAACACATTATCAAAGCCGCGAAAAAAGTTCTGGAATGCCATGGGAACTGCACCACTAACTAAGATATGGAAGATTAAGACTGGCATCAACCTCCTTAGTGACCCCAAAAAGTACTCTATTCCTGACGCTAAAAGTTACTATAACCAAATCAAAGAAGCAACAGAAAAGTTCAAGCAAAGCCACACAATCGAGGTACCTGAAGAGGCTCCGATCGCAGAAAAGACGGGCAGTTTACCTGGAACTGCTGAAGAAAAGCAAGGCCAACCCAAATCAACAGATGGCAATAGCGACAAAGCTGAAGACAAAATCGATGATCATGACGATGACGTGATTGAAGTAGACAACCCCGTGGAAGTGAAACCATTGCCTCCAGTGATGAAGAAGGTGCTTGTGATTAGCAAACAGGAACAGCGTGAGTTTGACGAGGACATGGGGTCTAAAACTTGGCGTGGTCTTCGTGCGGCCCGATCCCAAGGTTTATGGGCCAAATTCGGGCTGGTCACAAAAGAAATGGGGTTCTCAGGATTATATGAAGTTCCCCCAGTCGTTATACAGACTCTACCAAGTGCAAATCGGCCGTCTCAAACGCCACCAGTGACGCCAGCGACATCAGTAATTGCTAGCCCTGCTCCGCATAATGAAGAGGCGGCACAGGTTAGCACGCCGGGCACACCCATGGCAGATGTGAATTCAGTGATTCCAAAAAAGAGGGCCACGCCGAAAAGTGAAGAAGCGGACGATTATGACGCTAGGAACAAACGGGTCAGGTTAGAATAGGCTTTTTTTTTGTTTTTGTTATAAGAGATAGTAATATCATGTACAGTGTATAATGTAATGTCAGTTTGTGTTTGAGTCTGGAGAGACTGTCAAGAGTCACTCAAGGCCGTTGATTGAGTGTCAGTGGAGGCACTGGAGACAATAATAGACTACGGTAATACGTAACTCAAGCGCCCCATTTCAGCCGTACGTTACATACAGTATTCAAAGCATGCATTGTGCACCCATGGCAAGGTAGAAGGAACGATTATTAGTTAGACTTACGTTATGGTATCACGATATCATGATGTATACCTGCTGTTGAGTCAGTGTATAGGCGTGTGTGAAATGCGATTTCAGTGACTGTTAGTGACTGAGTCTCTCTCTTAAGTTCTGTCCCAGACACAAAACAATATTCGCGTCGGCTCTTTTCTCAAACTCTCTTCAATACCAGTTTTACCACCCCTAATTCTGAACAACTTGTCAACTATCCCACAAATAAGACGACTTCAACCAAATTTAAACTGCAGACATCTGGACATAATCAAGGATTAAGTCCTGTCGTTGTGTGCGCTTTTGGCAGTGAAATTTAGAGAGTTATCCAAACGTTTTAGTGCAATTAGCAAGTTTCCAGTACTTTTTTTTACCTCCTCACCCTATTGCAACTCCTACCATTGTGCTGCTATACTTCTCCACGGCATTTTTTACTGGGAAGAGCTTTCTCTCCTCTTTAACTTCACCAGTTTTTTTCTTATTCTCTCTCTCAACGCTTTAATATTGTACGCTGATACTATGGTCATACACTCCAAACGACGGAGAGACAGCGTACCAGATTCAGAAAAAGACTTTACCTCAAGCAAGAGACACGCCACTGCAACTGCGTCAGTCCAGTCCCCACCATTCACTACTGCCCACCAACCAACAACATCTTTCATCTCTTTAGAATCCATGGCGGGCCCAAACGAAAAGCACACTGCTGCCAGGAGAGCCAACTCTTCTAAAGGAGCAAGCGCTGCCTCGATTGCTTCGTCCTCAGCACCCCCCACTTCCAAAATAGTGAGACACACCACCAGTATGATTATAGATCCAAAGGAAAAAGTAGTTTCCGCTCTCTCCGTGCCTGTCACATCCCCCGATCGACCGACGTCCGTCCCCGAAAGCGATGACAGCTCGTTCGAAATGAACTCTGACCCGGATTCTGGAGATGCCACCAGCCTGAAGAGTGGCAATGCAAAAAATCAAATCAAACTACTACAACAACAACAACAACCGATAAACGATTCAGATGACACATCTTTTCAAGACGTCGACGATTCAGATGAAGACGACATGGAGATACTTGAATCATCTGGAGATGATAGAGAGGACTACGACTCCGGCGAAGACATGTATGATGATGATTCTGACGCTTTTGGCGACGACCAGGCCGGAGGTGATGATGATAATGACTTCTTAGAAGATTTGGCGAAACAAAGGTCACCAAAACCTTATGAGACACAGTTCAGAGTATTAACAAGTGCTCAACTTCACACTAAACAACTGAAACTGATCGATCACGTTGCTTCCTTCCTGAGTGTGCCACAATCCCAGGCCAAAGCCCTGTTATGGTCCAACGACTGGCGGGGAGATTCACTTATTGAGGCATACATAGACCACAGTGCAAAGATTTTAGAAAAGGCTGGGCTTGTTGTGGACTCCCATGGGAATCCAGTCTCAAATGCTCCGTATCGTGCAGTCGCCGCCCCTTCTGGCTACATGTGCTTTATATGTTGTGAGGACACAAGCATACGCCCTGATAAGGCCTTTTTAATACTCTCATTGGAATGCGGTCACTCTCTTTGTATTGACTGCTTCCGCTCTTACACTCACAGAAAAGTCTCAGAAGAAGGTGAATCCCGGCAGATATTATGTCCGCAATTCAAATGCAAGCTATATCTACCAGAAGACGCTGTACGCTACATGTTCAGTGAAACCGAAACAAATCTATCTGCAACGGGCAAAAGAGATGAAAATGAAATCGAAAGTGACAAGTTACTTCTCACAAAGTACGAAGAATTCCTAGAGAAAGATTGTGTAGCTCAAATGGAGAGAGTAACCTTCTGTCCCGCACCTGACTGCAAACATATCATTGAATGCTTAAATCCCATTGAAGACGTCAACAGAAAGGTTCCCACAGTCACTTGTACGTGTGGAAACGCGTTTTGCTTCTCGTGTGGGCTTGACGATCACATGCCCGCTACCTGTGTCATTGCAAAAGCCTGGCTCAAGAAATGTCGAGATGACAGCGAAACTTCCAACTGGATTGCTGCCAATACTCAGGAATGCAACAAATGCCACTCAACCATTGAAAAGAATGGAGGGTGTAACCACATGACATGCAAAAAATGTAAACATGAGTTCTGCTGGATATGTATGGGAGACTGGAGTCTTCATGGGAACAGCTATTATAATTGTTCACGCTATAATGAGTCCGACGCCATGACAGCGCGAACAGAGCAGGACAGGTCTCGGGCACAACTCAAGCGCTATCTGCATTACTACAACCGATACATGAACCACTTGCATTCTCTAAAACTCGACTCGGAAACGTTTGAACAAATGCAAAAGAAAATGAAGCAAATGCAAGAGTCGGCCAACATGTCGTGGATTGAGGTACAGTTTCTTTCACAGGCTTTTGACGTACTAAGTGCGTCTCGACATACTCTCACTTGGACTTATGCGTTTGCTTTTTACTTGCAGAAAGCGCATCGTACGCAAATCTTCGAGGACAATCAAAATGATCTCGAAGTGGCAGTAGAGCAACTGTCGGAACTCTTTGAGAAACCAGCAAATGACTTGGCGTCTCTTAAAGTTCAACTTTTGGATAAGTGCCAGTATGTATCGAGTAGGCGGGTGGCGTTGTTGGAAGACGCAGCTCAAGGGCTTATGGAAGGAACTTGGAAGTATCTTCCTTTCAGTTGAGCTGAGCTGGTGTGAAACCAGGCTAGGAACTGAGTATAGGGATTTTTTGTATTCACATGAAGTTGATTCTATATATCTAAATTCGTATACGAGTATAAAAGGGAATCAAAAAATATAAATATATACGGGAAGGAAATAAACGAATCCACCACAAATCACAAATTTCAAATAAATTAGTCTAGAAACACACAGTATGTATACCATGGATGGTAAAATTACAGCAGACTACATATAGTACATGAAAGTCATAATAAGCCTATCTAAATCGTCTTTCCAAAAGTTTAGTAGCTCCAACCTCTTCATACTCCTTCTTGGAAACCCACAGCTGGTGGAACGTACCCAATGACGCCAAAACACTACCACCAATCCACGGCGAAAAGTTTCGCTCAATTGTATTTCCTGGCGCATAAATACGAATTTTGACACCAGCCAGAGCCTGTGACAAGTCCGAGTTGACCCGGTCCGTAAGTCCCTGAACCAAAGACAAGCCGCCTGTAATGACAATATTGTTTGCCAAGTTGGCTCTGATATCAACGTCACAGGCGTTGATACTATCGACAATGAGCTGGGAAAGACCAAGAGTGTTTGAAAACTGGGGGATTGGCCTGGAGTCTACTAACATGAATGCCGGGGTCGGTTCTACAGTAGCAGCAACAGCTGGAGCAGAGTTATCATTTGAATTAGCATTTGTGGTTGCATTTGCGGCTGCGTTTGCATTTGCGAGTGCGTTTGCGGCCGCGATTGCCTCGCTAGGCTTTCCATCCGTAATTATCTCAGGCTGCTCGTACTCAATTTCTGGCTCGTTTTCAAGCGGTTGCTCAGGCAGCGCGTGGTCTTTAGGCCTAAGCAGGGCCTCCGCCGTTTGGAATCGCTCTACCCCATACTCATGACTCGACCCGTCTGGGAATTCAAATATGCGGCGTACAGCCGAATCAGCCATATCAGCCGTAAAAGGCGTATCTGAAAGCTGGCACATTGCTTCTTTAAACTCGTCCACGATGCGCAGCTGCTCTTGGTTGTGATAAGACTCTGTGATATTCTTAGTCCCAAACGACTTCCGCTCGAAATGTGCGGCCACGCCGACGCCGACGGTTTGTCTTTTTGTAACGAGGTATCGGGGGTTGATAGGGAGTCCTTGCTTGGCCTCAATTAAATGTCGGACCTGGCGGCTCAAGTAAGAACCTGCGAACCGAGATCTGCGGCTTGGTTTGTATAAGGGTAAGCCATCGATGACGGGGGTTACAGAAGCCACTGAGTGGCCTACATCGACAACAAGCCCACTACCTTTACCGCTAGCAAAGAGCGACGCAATTGGGGATTTGATGATGTAAAACGCCGGGAACTCGAATTTTTCAAACGCCAGCTCCATTGCTTTTTCACGGTTTTCTCTTGTATTCCAGATTTGCTCCGTTATTAGTAACGGGTGTTCATGGCAGTCAACGCGTAAAGTTTTGTCAAAGATATGCGACCAGATATTTTCCATCGCGTCCCAGTCCGACACGATACCGTCCGTCATGGGGTTTTTAATTTCCATGTCGTTTCGCGGGACGTGTATACTATTATCTCCAATGAAGTACACCCTTTTTTTAGCGGGCTGAGCCGACTTGATGTTGTTTTCACTCGTGGAATGGCTCCCGTTACTCGATGTTCCTGTAGTTGTAGTTGATGGTATCCTCGAATCGGCCTCTTCCCCAGCGTCTCCCATTGCGACATCCCCATCGCCATCAACAATTGGGTCTTCCTTTTTAACATTGCTTGCTGGCGCTGGTTCTGCTGAGCTAATTTCGACGTCGTCGTCCCTGTATCCGTAACAAGTCGAGAAAACCGTCTTTGGGCTGTCTTCGCCCGCAAAGCCAGCTCGCGTTGACCACGATCCAGCATCAATTACAAGCGCTGAGACCTCGTCTAAAAAAAAAAAAAAAAACCAAGAGAGTTAATACACTAAACACGAGTATAATACAAGACAAAAACAAGACAGAAGATGGCACTGACCTCCGCCATAAATAGCAGGTGCTGGTGTTGAAGTCATGGCTTTATTTAATGTTGAGAATGGACAATGAAATGTGAATATTAAGTGGTGGTGGTGGAAAAATACTCAAAAATTAATTAGACTAGTGTGTGGGATGGGTCCGTTTACCATATGTACCGTAGTAGGCAGGCTTAAGCCCATAAATTTCATCCTTGTGAGCACTAACTCGCATTCTAACCACAACTTTTTTATTACTTCAATTCAAGGCCAAAGATAGTGTTTTCTGTGTATTTGATGGTTAAATATTGCCATCAATTGGATCGCGACTCTGAACTTCTGAGCTATGAGCTGAAAAATAAGAATTACCCATAAAATTGTGACTTCAACCTACAGTACTTGAATTATGGTTGTACAGCTCTAGAATACGGGAGTCCATGTCCTAGCCGCCAAACGTGACTATTGATTAGTATAAACATGCGAGATTGTTCGCAAAAAGACAACATTAGAAGGCAGGTTTGTCCCTACTTCAGGAGCTTTTAGCAAAGCTGCACCTGCTTAGATAAAATGAGTTGATTCCGTAGTTCATGAAGCCTCAACATAGAGCACCATCAGCTTATATGAAAAAAAATCAATATTCATGCCAATAACAAAACAAAAAACCCAGCTACTACAGTATATATACAAATTAGATTCAGGATATAGAATCAGTGGTAGCAGCAATATTGAATGCTGCCATTTAGACTTGGAAAGTCTGAGAATTAAGCGTAGACTGGTGCCTTCTTCTCTGTGATTTTTCGCTTCTTGCTTTCCTCAAACAAGACATGTCGTTTGGCTACAAAAGAAGAACGTTAGCGGGTGTTTCCTAGGTTCGCATAAAATCTGAACAACGCTTACCGACAGGGTCATATCTAACCTGAGTGACCAGTGATGACGATCGAGGTCGCTGGACATATCTAATGAAACCAGTTTTGGCTGTCGAAATCAACTTGATCAAAGTGTATCTACCCTTTGCTTCTGTGAAAAAAATTGTTAGAGTTCAAGTTGACCGTGCGATACTCAGAAACCACTTACTGCTGACCATTATGTGTTATTTCCTTCGGTACAATATATCGACGCCTGTCGTAAATTTTCGAGTCCCTGCTGTTTTATTGGTGATGTTGAAAAAAAAAGTGATTGGCCTGCTTTTCAGGGTACGGCATGGGTTTGGGTACTTGCTACATCGTAAAATTGGATTTGTGATACATTTAAGAGAGAAAAAAGATTGCGATATCGATCGATAGATTACGACTTTAGCAGCATCAATTTTGTATAATTTCATAGTTGATGTTTCACAAACCAAATGAGCCTACTATTCTTTAGCAAACTCTGGCAAACGTGTTGACACTTTGAGCATGATGGAGCAAATAGGGAAAGTAGCAACAAAAGTGTCTCCATCGTCCCCTAATTCCAGCTCAGAACAGATATCGCAAAGGTTAGCAGCTTTTCAAGCCTGACATTTCTATTGGAGCAATACTGTAATGACATCGGTGATGAATTCCAGTGAAGGACCATAGGCTAGTGGAATAGGCTACCCTAATTTTATAGTCTATCCTTGAATTTTATGTACTGTATGAGACTTTAATATTATCTCGGGTTCTTTATCCTCTTCTAACGTATGTGGTAGCCTCTATTCCCATTCCGCCATATTCAGTTCAGACATTAACAGTTGCATATATTCGATATTGCTAATATTGCCAACGTCTTATACATATTCAGTAAAACCACAGGCTAGCATTGGCAGCATTGGCAGCATCGCCAGCATCGTCAGCATCGCCAGCATCTCCAGCATCTCCAGCATCTCCATCATTGCCATCATCGACAACATCGTCGTGAAAGAAAAAAAGGATTTGAAACAGCCTCAAGCCCTTACCCATAAAACCTAACCCCCCCTTAGGCTACTACTACCGTCCCACTGCTAGCTCAGTGTAGAGGAATTAGCCCTTTTTCTCACCTTTTGACAACCATAATTGAATTCCATGAGAAAAGCACTTAAATCAAAGGTCTCCCCCGATTTTTCTCTCTCTTATCTCAGCACCTATATCTCCTTGAGTTTGTTTCAAGCATCCTGATATCGGTGTCTTCGACTTGTTCAATGGTTCTTGTTGAACCTTTGATGTAACCGTCTCTCTATATTTTGCTCCAACGTTATGTCAAGCATCAACACGGAGAGTGCATCTTCCAACCTGTTTAGAACAGTAAGATCTTTTTTGGATATTCTTGTGCAAATACACATTCTAACCTCTCTTTTAGGGCTCATACCCTCAAATTCGCTATCGCGTTTTTATATCTACCTCTGCAGATGGGAATAGAAATAGAATCGAGCTATTTCGCGGCGAGTGGACGATTCGCGACCAAGACCCTAGTGCCTTGGTAAAGGTAGCAGGCAATGAACTGTGGCATTTCTCAACAGCCACTCTACCTCCTCGTAGCACAAAATCCCCTTTGCGGGGACTCAGAGGTATGTCTATTCCGTTTATTTTATTGCAGTATTACTAACGTTACGTACAGAAACAACAACAGGTATATTTCTACCGTCGGTGATGACTCAAAAGGACACAACATTTCATCCTGCTTTAAGCTCTTTTATAGGAGCCGTGAAATCGCTTGTGTACCGGACAATATTATCTCAGCCATTGTTCGTCCCGTTCGGTGAGGCTGTTATTTCCACACAAACAGGCAAACTTCTACATGCGGATCCAATTCTCCTCCCGTCTGGAGATTTGTTTCTCAAAATTTTTTATCAAAATGCTTCGTTATTCAACATTCAGCTCAAAGACATTCCAAACCCCACATTAACTAGATTTTATCTTGCACCGATCGGAGCGACTGCGAGGTATATAGAATCGACCCCTACACCTCAAGATAGCGCATCCTTTTTCGATCTACTACGGTTTGCCACAGGAGTCCCGTTTCTATCTAATACGGATTCCGTACTTACTTGGGGCCTATTTCAAATTGGGGACTATCCGACCCCGGTTTCATGGCCGCTTCAATTCGTTTATACACAACCACTCCATTCATCTCCTGCTGTCGACTTCTCTTGGTTTTCTTCGAAAGGTCTCATGTCTGAAATAGAGAGCCAAATCAATGCAATGAAAACTATAATGCGTGCAGAATCGCAGGGTCAAGAAATGCAGGCCACCGACTTATCGAAAGCTGGACCTAACGGAAAATCCGGAGACAGTGGTTTCAACCTTGCAACGACTAGCGATTCAAAGAAACAAGCTGGAACCTCTAATGTATATCCCACTCCTCCTGATCCGTCAAACAAGCAACGCACAGAAGGTGATACCGTTGAGTCAACAACTTGGGCTACACCCGGAGGATTTGGCTCAGAAGCTTGGAGAGATTTGGGTGATGAACTATTTGGTGATGAGGATAGAATCACAGAAGACGACTTCAAGTTTTTTGACGACGAAAAAGATACAACTCAACCATCAATTAATCATTCTACTATACCGGCATCCTCTGAAACCCTTACCAGTAATGCTTCCATCACAAACCACACACCGTCAATGAATACACATCTCCAAGAATCATCATTTTTCCCGTCAAACACGGATTCCAACATATTTTCGCATGGCTCCCAGACCGACTGGGAATATTCTTCAAATACCAAACTTTCTCTAGGCACTACTTATAATCCGTCAGACACGGACCGAAAATCTCTTAAGAGAAAAGCCTTTGACTTTCAAATCCAAGAAAGGCTGGATGCTAGTACGGACGCCATGCAACCACGTCCAAAAAAACGAAAAACCAGCGTTTTCTCACCATTAAAATTCAATTCTGTCATTTTGGAGGGTATTGATCCCAAATACTCTCGTGGTGGTCGCTTTTTTGTACCAGATCCGGAAAGCGACGAAGATGAGGACGAGGAACAAGAAGAAAATCAAGCACAAGATGAAAAAATAGAAAATGACCAACCGCATAGTTTGACAATCGCAAACACCAGCGCTGAAGGGCCTATAGACGGTCTACCAACGCCTGACCCTCTTACACATGTGATGGGATCATATCAAGATGCAGCAACGCCTGACTGGCTTCATGGCGGAAAAAAAAAAGCTGATGAAGAAAATGAAGCTACTAACATGACTTCTGAATGGCTTCAGCATTTTACCATAAATCACCTGTATGAGAAAGATCAGTTTAACGTGGGGGATCACCAAACAGAGGGTAAAATTGGAGACAGTCCTGACTCTGAAGCCATTGCTAATGAGCTTGTGGAGCAAATTGTTTGGGATGACGATCTTTTTGACACGATTGGGACTCCAAGAGTCTATCCCGAACAACCTGATCAAACCATTATTTCTTTGGTTACCAATGTGTTTCCAGGTCTCTGCAAGTTATCTCTCCTCGATGCAATCTACACCTCTGAGACTCAACCATCTCACACTGATGATGGATCATTTCCGAATATTTCGAAACATTTGATTGGTGAAGAATCCACTGCTGACCATAATGGCTCCCTGGCGCGGACCGAGAGTGATAATGGTTCCTTATCTCAGACGGAAAAATCAGACATGGTTGCGACGCTAAAAGAAGAACGAGTATTTTCTATATCCCCTCCTCATTTTTCATTTATTCGCATGGAACAAGTTTTGAAGGCCAAAACTCCGATTCTCAGGTTTTGGAAAGTTTTCGGCTTAAATCCCCGATCTGGCCAAAAAGACATTACGACATTTTTAATTCATCCCTTTGGCGAGAACCTGGAGAACATTTGTCAATCATTCTTGAGCATGTTCAAGTCTAGTTATGAAAGTTGCGGCCTTGGCAATGTTGAACTAGCATCTTTCAACGGACATAAGCATGGGTCCGTTCCAGTTCCTTACAAAGCTAATAACATTGATCAGATGCTGGAAATGTTCAGTGAAATATCGATGAATTTCAGTCGTGATCTGCCCGCTACATTTAAAGATCGAAACATTGTGGTCCTCCTTGCTAATCCATTTACGAGTATTTCTTCCTTGATCCGGCTCAGTCAAATATGTTTGCAGATGAATCACATCTACACCAAATTTTCCAAGGATCCGACATGTCGGTTGACTTGCAAAATTGTCCCTCTCTCATTTTTTGCTTCCCGCGATTCTATCGTTATACCTTCTCAGTACAAGATGGTCAGATTTTCTCTCAACGTCTATGACAAGTGTCTACCTTCTGGCGACCATGCTAACTCACCACTCACCCCACTACCTCCTCACATTTACTGCCAACGGCGGTGCCCTGCATTTACTCTGGCTCGTACGCCCCCACCACGTATCAACTTCAAACTAACAAGCAAGCCTTCTCCTGCATTGCTTGCCGAAGACTCATTTATTCACATTGCATACTCGTTGTCAGATGACGACAGATGGCTCGTTGCGGCTTGGTCAGACCAATGGGGAGAAATCTCAAAGGTCGAGACTTTCTGCTTGATGAAAGCGGGAGCTCCTCCTAAAACATTTGAAGCAGCGTGTGGAGAGATATGGGAAAAAACTCTAGCTATTCTCGCTTGTACGCCTGTGCAATGGCGAGTAGCGCTCGCAAGAATTGGTTCCATGGGGCAAGAAGAATTGGAAATGTGGAAACGATTATCAGAATCTTCTTCGCTCTCAATGAACACTCCATACTTTTTGTCAGTTGACTTGAACCCGTCTTTAGTAATCACTGAAGATACAAACCTGTTTCCACATGGCTCATTTCAAAAAGCTAATAGTGCCATAAGCAGAATTGTTAAGGACGTTTCTTCCGGTACCCCCATCACACCTCAGCGTGGTATGGAGTTTGAATCTCCCGATACTTACATGCTTAACGCAACTCCTCCTGGTGCAGAAACCGAAAAGTTTGAAATTGAGGATGTTACAATTGTTGACGTTAAAAACGACATATACGGTCTTATCTTTAGAAATTGCGTTAGTCCCAAGAGCTCATACCTGACTCCATCCTTTAAGCCATTGATCACTGGCTATTTGCTAAAACCTGGAACGCCAGGCGAAGAGCAAAAGTTATTTGAGGTTACGCTTATGCATTGCCCAAATCCTGCTATTATGTGCATGAAGAACATCTTGTTGCAATATCGTGGGCTTACATCGATTTCCTCTTTTACAGGAGTCTGCAACAGCGCTGACTCCGTTGCCCCTTGGCATATCGAAGCTGTTGCAAAAGCTCTCAGAGCTCTTTTTCATGTTACTTGAAATGCCTTTTTTTGCGGCTGGTTTATTTTATATACTGTAATATCTTTTTTTTTCTTTTTTTATTTATTAACGATATCACTAAGTTCTAATGTGAAGTCATGTTTCCCCCTCTATCAATACTGTTGATTAAGCGATTATCATAGACAATCAATGGGCCCTTCTTCGTCTTGACGACTTTTGTATAGACTAGTCTAGCGCCACGCCGCCAAGTAGTTTAGTCTACTATAGGATTTTCAGTGGCCTAAAGCTATTACGCCTATGCAGTCTAAATAAGACTGCTTCCGTGAATATTTTCACACATTTAAAATGAGGTTGGTTTGGAAGTAGGACCCTAGGTAACTGCTGCCATTCAGTGCCGATTTGCTTCATCCTTTTCTAACCGAAGAAACCGCAGCCGAATGACATATTTTGAATAGAATAGTAGCCCTTACCCTATATATTGTTTGGATCCTACGTCTATGAGCCTCTCACTTTTTATAACCACTTCCCTCTTCAAAAAAATCTTAAAATCCTAAATCAACTTGATCTCTAACTCGCAACATTTTATATTTTTTTGAACCTCTTAACGGGCCCTCGGTAACAATTCTTCTCTAGTCGTCCTGCCGACTTTGATATTCCTCACTGTCCGGCACTTTCATGGATTATAACCTTTTCCCCATATTTTCTCTCAAATTTCGTCGTTTTCGTTCTTCCACCTGTTATAGACCTCCAGTACTTCCTGGAAACCATATATCTAGGCTTTAGATTTTGGTAGCCTGGTGTAGGTCAGCTAGCCATTGACAACACTATCTGCCCTTTAACTGCATACTGTAAGTCACGCCGACTTGACTATTCCGCAAAATGAGTGACTAACATAGTTATAGATACCCTATACAATGTCCCGATCTTCAAGGCCCCCCTCTAGTTCTTCAGGAATTGGCGGTATGTTTAAATCCTTGACGAAGTCTTTTAAAAGCGGCGCATCCCAGCCAAATGCCTCGCAAATCTCCCTATCCACGCAGGCTAGTAGTTCCCAGGATCTTTCGCTATTGTTGGAGAAAGTGAAAAAGCACAACTCCGTTAAAGATAGAACTCGAGCAGCGGAAAACCTGCAGGCTTCAATAGATATTTTTCCAGTGACAAGCATACCAGAAATATGGTACGAAGTCCAGGATATGCTCTCTAGCGAATTCTCTCCGAAATGCCGGCGTGTGGGTATTAAGCTCATGATCTCATGTATTCAGAGGGACCACCCCAGCTACAATAGCCGCATGTCGTACTATTATTGCATCGTCAACACATCCAACTTGCAAGATTTCGATTTACAGCTGGAAGCCATGAAAGAACTTACTGATAATGGCTCTAATCTTGCTGACTTTTTCCAGGTCGAAAACCGTATTCCCGATGTTCTTTCCACATGGTTTCACCACCTTGCCACAGAAACACAAGAAATCAGAATAGGGAGGAAGGTCGACATTGCCGTACCCCTTGGAGACTCTATGGAGCATAATTTTCATGCACTTATACGGTTTATTGCGGACGTATTCCGTCATAACCCTTCTCTTTTCAGTGATCGAGATATTTTCATTTTGGTCGAGGAAGCCACTCAAACCTGCCGCAAAACATCTAGTGAAGCTGACATGTATGAGTGTCTCAATTTGCTTGACGCAGTGGTATCTTGTACATTCATGCCCATTGAAAATCTCTTTAGTTTATTAGAGGTTCTAAGTGGTGTTGCAGGGATTCCCTCGCGAGCTGAGCAGGCATGGAATTTGGTTCTAAGTCTTTCGAAAAGTTACATTTCCAACAACACATTTGCATGCTTGTGCAAAATTCTCGAAGCCACAAGAAAAAACAAAGTGAACTCGAATACAATGAGAGGGGCTGCACGATATCTACAGCGTCTTGTTGTGATCTACGTCGAGGAGAAACGTGAAGCTGAGATATCGATAGCCAAGGTAATGCATGCATACAACGCCTCGTTAGCGATTGATAGCTTGCGACACAACTACGAACTCTGTAACTGCATTTACACTCTTCTTGAAAACAAGACTACTCGTGATAAATTTACATACGAAATTTGGGAGACTCGGGATTGCTCACCTTTGGAAATCATATACCAAATCAGCAGTAGCGATGCAATACAAAAGTTTGCTTCACATCCGGTAACAAGTGGCAAGGCCCCATCAATTTCAATGCTGAGTTTGACCAGTGGCGGTGACCGAAGCCAGGCGCACCATCCAGTAAGGCGAATCATTGAAAAATCGAAGGAGATAGTCGCTCTGGTGGCAGACCTATGGGAAAGCGGGGAGTTTATTGGATCTACGGAAGTCGTGATTGACTTTTTTGTTGACATGTCGCCCTATGTTGACGAGAAATGTGCATTGATAGTTATTGATCATTTCAAAAATTCGCATTACTGCACTCCATTGTCTCGCAACTGGATGAGCAATACTGATGTACTCTTGCTGCGTTTCTTCCAAGACATGACTTGGGGTGCAACTGTGCGATTGCGTGCTCTAGATGTGATTCAAGACGCATATGATATTGCCAAAGAAATATGTGAGCCTATCAAAATCATCGATCTCATAAACAAAGTGTTTCGCAACGTGGAAGACGAGCCAGATAATATTGTGTTGGAAGCTATGATTCATATGTTTGAAGAAGTTGGTAAGGACGTCATGCCAGAAGTACTTGATCATTTTTCAAACATTTTACTCCAGTTTTTCAATGAGGGACCTAGGCGCAAAAGTATAACATCAGTATCTTCTACTGTTGGAAATGACTTTGGAATGACTAGTCACTTGCCTTCTATTCAAAGCAATGGTGCTAGTAGCATTGGCCCTTCTTTCAATGGTGTCATCAGCCCTATTATTGCTCCGAGTGGTGCTGGGTCTTCTACCTTAGGAGGGAGCCCAGGGTCTGCACACTATGCGCCACTGGAGTTTCGAAGGCAGTTAGTGGCAGCTGCATTTTGCAGGACGTTTGTCAATACGTTCAGGACATCTGCTGTGAAAGCTCGAATCACCTACTACAATCTTTTGAGCATTTGTCGAAAATCTTCAAATGACCCCCTCACATACATTGAAGCTGCTCGACTCTTGTGCCGCATCCGGTCAACCGCAGACGGTTGTATCTATCTCACAAACCCTACAAATATAGACGGACTGGCAGCCAATGTGGGCCGAAACCTTTCTGGGATAGAGGACACATCGGTGTTCAGTTCTTCAATGTCCTGGTGGTATCCCCAGTCTATTCCATATCTGAGTGAAGAGGACTTAGGAGTGCCTTCCTGGGTTCTAAAACTGCACTCGGATGATAACCCTGATCCCGTATTACGTGCCAAAAGCCGCGAGTATGAGATTGATATCTCGTTATGGTATAAGGAAATCTTGAGAATTATTGAGGGCGGTGGTCATTGGGAAATTTATTCATTTATTTGGACTCATCTTGGTCCTCAGCTTGCTAACGTTGCACTTTTCAGGGGCTCTGGATGTGATATCTCTCGACTTCGTCAAATTATTTGCGACCAACTTGCTGTGTCCTCAAGACCTCCTCAGGTTGCTATTCCCAAAGATTTAACTAGAAATGATGTTAAGGTAACTCTTATTCGCACGATGTCCTCTCTCATCTCATATAGTGACTTGTTTTCAAAGCGAGATGAGGAACATATTGTGCGGACCTTGATAGAATGCTTCTCTACGTTTGAGAAGGCGACTGTGCCATGCATACAGGCCCTTTTACTCTGCTGTTACGAGATACCCGTCTCTGTCAAAAAGTCCTTGGGTCAAATATTTACCAAATTTGAGACAAAATCTCCAAACTTGAGCACAGGCCCTCACATTTTGGAATTTCTTTTCTCGTTGTCTCGTTTTCCGACTCTCACTGCCAATTTTACCCAGGACGAGTACAAACGCGTTTTTGAAATGGTAATCAAATACACTCAACCTGTGGATGCATCTCGAGTGATCAGTGCTGGTATAGATGGCCAAACTTATGCTTCCACAATCAATCAACGATTATCCCAATATCAAGTTGCGCTCGCCTATGATATTGTGGCTACTTGGTTCTTAACACTTCGCCTCTCAGATCGTCAATATATGTCCAAATTCATTATACGTAACTTGATCCTTGCTGAAGGTGGCACAGGTACTACCGGTATAGACTCACAGAGTTTGGCGTGTGTCGACTTAATTTCGCGATTTACTTACTCCGACCTCGACTTGACTGTTCAAACTGCGGTTCCTTCACCCATGATAGGCCATACTTCTCGCGTACGAAAGCAGTGGATACACGGCTCGAGTATCATTACTGTTAGCACTGAAACACAATCTGGGGACTCACAACTGATTATTCGTCGGCCCACTGGAACTTCCATTATAAATATCAAACCTGATGAAAAAATGATTCCGGGCTGGCTCGAGGAATTAGTTTTGAAGCTACGTGAAAATACCGAAGATACTTATGCTGCTCAAAGGTTGCGTGCTGATAGGACGACCACATTTACCCCCAACTACTTTCTATTACAGCTGATAGTTCCTCTTGATACTCAGGTAGGCATTAAACCTATCCCTATACCTGAGGACGACATATTCAAAAGAGCGATAAATACTTTTGATTCGACGCCGGTGGTTGATTTTCATAAGATTGGCGTGATGTATGTCGGACCTGGACAGCAGGATGATGCTGAAACTGTGAGCAGCTCTACGGGTTCAAGCCGTTACAAAAAGTTTTTAGATGGCATGGGAAAACTGGTCAGACTAAAAGATAATCGAAAGATTTATACTGGTGGAATAGATGTTACGAAGGAGATTGATGGAGATTACGCCTACGTTTGGAGTGATAAAGTGAATCAGCTACTTTTTCACTCTACCACTATGGTGCCAATATTGCTATCATCATCAAACCCTCATGATCCCATGCTAATAAACGAGAAAAAGCGCACAGCAGGTACCGACCTTGTTAACATCTTCTTTGATGAGTCGGAACTGCCTGCTGAATTCGAGTTGGTGAAGAGTCAATTCAATCTCGTCAATATTGTTATTACTCCAATTTCGTGGTCCTACACGCTTCGCGCGCCGCCTGTGGAGTCAAACCTAGATTCGGAGCCAATCTCTCCAACCACAGCTCCTATTGGAGCACTAAAGCGGGAAGAAAGCACCCCATCAATCGAAACCAAGTCATTTTACCAAGTCCGAGTATCATCCTGCCAGCCAGATTTTCCTGCCATCTTTGCAGGTTGCCATCTCAGAATATTGTCCGAGGACAACCTGGCTTTATTTGTTCGCAACTTGGTGATAATATCGGCCAAGTTTGCAGATGTTTGGACCACCCGCAATAAGTATAATTCAAATTGGCAGTACCGCCTGGAGCAAATCAATGCGTTGCGCGACAGTCTGTTGGCAGATGCCAATATTTCCTCAACGAGCGTGTCGCCTGGATCGTTACCGCAGATGACGTCGTCATCATCATCACAACAGCGACATCAAAAACAACAACAGCAGCAGCAGCAGCAACTACAGAGGAAGCATTCTCATCAGCGCAAAGATTCATCAGATAAAATGGAGGATTCAAATGTCACTCAGTCATTCTTGGGCCAGCTGACCAGCTCTGAACCGGCGGCTACTGACAACTCTGAAAAGCCGAGAGATGGCAATAATGGGCCTTCAGGCGCACCTGCGTTTTCTATGGATGAACCTGAAGGTCAAGACGACGACATGCCTCTCCTAAAACACCTAGATTTTTCTTCTTTCACGTAATTTTTTTTTTTATATCTTTTGTCTGTACTGTACGATTTGTTTTCATCATGTCCAAAATTTTTATGATTTCATTTTTTATATTTTATTCTTCAAATTTGACCCCTCTCCTCTATCTTATACTTTCTATAAAAATCAAGTCCTGTATTCCCTTAAACATTGATTTTGAGTGAGTAGTCAATAATTGAAACACCCTGGTGGATGGAGCTTGTAGAATAAATATCAATCGCATTGGTGAGGTATTCCTGAATGTTTTCCTTTCGCAAACCACCAGAGCATTCCAACAAAAAATGCTTATTCGTGTTGGCCCACTTCACTTTAAGCGAGCTAGCCACGGACTGGAGTTCCGCACCCTTGAAGTTATCCAACATGATGATATCAGCGCCAGCCTCAATAGCCTCATTAGCATCCTCAGTAGACGCCACCTCGACCTCAATCTTAGTTGAAAATCCCGCAATTCTCCGCGCAGCCTTAATCGCGGTCGTAATGGACCCTGTCGACCAAATATGATTATCCTTAAGCATGACCATTGACGACAAGTCATATCTATGGGGGTCGGCTCCACCAACAACCATTGCGTACTTTTCAACGACCCGAAGTCCAGGGGTAGTCTTCCGGGTGCCCGCAATAATGCCCGTGTATCCTGATTCCTTGGCGAGCTTGACGATTGACTGGGATTCTGTGGCGATGCCAGAGGCTCGTGCGAGCAGGTTTAGGGCAGTTCTCTCGGCGAGCAGAAGGCTTCGCGCGGGTCCGGTTACGGTTGCGACGCTGATTTTCTTTCCGGGGGCATTGGTGACGTCGAGATAGGTTCCCTCGTAGAAGTTCCATTCGACTACGACGCCGACCTGGTCGAAGACTTCTTGAGCAAATGGTTTACCTGCAAAGACGCCCTGTAGAGGTTAGCTAAAGAGAATAAAAAAAAACATCAAATAGTTCGAAGAAGAAGAAGAAGAAGAAGATGATGATGATCAGGATAAACTATAAGATTCCAGAGCAGGGTTCACACCAAGAGACAGAGACTTACTGATTCCTTGCACCATAAGGTAGCTGACTTTTCGTCATCACCAACCACAAAGCCACCAATATCAAACGAGGGCACGTCTTCTGCTAGCCACCTTGAGACATCTTGTTTCCACTTGCCTTGAGAAGGAAGAACATGAGCGAAATCGAGTTCGATCATTTGTATGAATGAATATATATACCGGTATGTAAAGTTTTGGTTGTTGGAGGTTATAATATTTTATTTTAAAGAGTCAACAAAGTCAAAAAGTCGAAGAAAAAGTCGGGGAATAATATGGCACAATTAAAACCCCATTTTTTAGTGTGTGGAGAAGAAGTCAAATATTTAAAGCGAATCACAGGCCTTCACGAGAACAAACGTAAACTCTTACTAAGTACACGGCTGATACAATATCACAGGCCTTCAAGGTGTCACAGACTGACACAGAGTCACAGACACACCAGGCTGACCCCGATACGGCCTCGCATATCCCCACCGATCATACGAGCGCTGCACATATACGTAATGCCGACCGCCCAACTCAGCATGGCCTAAGTGACAATACCGGGCTCGCACTGCATGGGGACCCGGCAGGTCAATCCCGCAACCAGAGCTCTAGAGCAAAGAGGAGAGGGGCCTAGGAGAAAGATATAAAGAGCAAGGAGCCCCCAAGGAAGAAACAGCAAAAGACAACACTGAAATAGCCAACTACTTTGAACCGCTATGTTTTGAAAACTGTTAGTTCTCTCGGAATCTCTCCCACTCAAACATAATTCAAGTATCAAGACTAACATCACACAAGTAAAAATTATTAAA
>JAJMKT010000323.1:0-26737 GCA_030563985.1 Geotrichum restrictum
GAGATAATTCGCCCGTAGTCTCGTTGGCGGAATTGCTGCCTCCATCTCCAAAACCGTGATTGGTGTTGTTCTTACAGCTCCCAGCATCCCTCTCAGTCCATTGTTTTGAATTACTTCGATCGTCCTTTCTTGCTCGCTAGTTAAATTGTGCTGCCATACTTCTCGCCCATATTCCAAAATCGGTCTGACACACGCGAGAGCTAAGTAAAAGCACTATATCCATATAATTATTAATAGCCTAGTGAATAAAAGTCTGAATGAAAAAGAGTAAAAAGAGAAAAAAGAAGGTAATCTGGCCGAGTTGGTCTAAGGCGTAAGGTTAAGGTCCTTATCTCTTCGGAGGCAAGGGTTCGAATCCCTTGGTTATCACTCACTTTTTGCACTGTCAGGTCTGATCCTTGGTAGGCGTCGGGCGCCTGAGTAATAAGCTCGAATAGGGACTTGTTCTTATTCAGATGTGTGTATGGTAAATAAAATGGTTTGAATCGAGCTAAATATCTTTTATGAATGTTAACATGCGTTAAAGAAGATTCCCTAGGCAAGGAGCTAGGTGCTTACTTCTTCTTTGAAAATAATGTTTTTTCTAGGTTGTACCGGTAGTGGATTAACTATGTGAAGTGCGTGAGTGGCATTAACGGTTGACATGAGAGTAGGCTTCGCTAGTGCCCAGGACCTTTTCCCTTTTTTTTAAAAAAAAAAAAGCATCAGTTGGCTTCGTAGCGTCTACTTGGTAGCCTATGAAGTCTAGTGCGTCCGTACTCGACAAGCCGCATATACAGCAGTGGTGTTCATATAACGATCGCCTCTTCGACTATCGACCTGTCTTTTATAAATTACACCAGCCTGCTTGCAACCCGTTACGTTATGAAATTTTGTCTACAACAGCTCGTAACGAGCAATTTGTTGAGTAGCCGCTCTGTGAATTTTAGGAATTAGCAAAATTGGTACGTGAACAGTCCAAAATATTGTTCAACCCATTAACTACTACCAGTGCCTATTTTTTTTTTAGAATAAATCCTTGTAATAGAATACCACAATATCCAAATCCGTTTGTTGCGTGTAAGACGAGTTGATGATTGAATAAAAATATGTAAGGATGGAAGAAAGAATAATAAATAAATAGTACACATATTAGTAGTCACTATAAAGTCAAATCGAGCTCAGCTCTAGACCGCTTTATAATGGGAGCAAATTCTAAATCGATGTCTTTGGACACACGACGCCTTTTCCTGGTTACTCCATTTTCTGAGTTTTGACTCCAAGGTAGTAAAGGCTTTTCTACTACACCTCTAGGTGTTTTCTCGGGCGTAGGGAGCATAATTTCATATTGTCTGGGATTCTCAACGTCATTCCCTTTAATCATGAGACGTGGTGATCTTCGTGATGACGGAGGGGTTAGAGGAACAATGTCGTCTTCTATATGTACCAGCTCAGCTGGAGAGCTTGGTGTAACACAAACTCGGGATCTTGCTCGTTTTGGCGTAACGGGGGAAGTGATGGCATCTGTCTTTGCCACGATGGTCTCCTTTGTATCATTAGGGTTGACAACCTTTTCGACTTTTCTGGAAAAGGCCGTAATTTTGGTCTGCTGGGAAAAGAAGTCAGGAATGCGGGTTTTGAGATTGGCTACCCATTCATCACAATCAGCTTCGATGTGAAAATCAATCACGTTTTTCCAAGAACTGGACCCTACTTCAGTTTTGTTCACAAAAATAACAATTCCACCCCTTTCTCTTACAGCCTTAGCTGCCTGTCGAACCAGCTTTTGTATACCCACGACCTTTAATGACGTTCCTGCGATCAGCAAAAAGTCAGGCTTGGCTTTGAAGTCAGATTGCGTACACCTTCCGATGAGATCTCCATTAGGGTGTTCCTCTCCGTAAAGAACGACATTTGGCTTTAGCCGGCCAATTCCAGTAGACCTTCTGTTTCGGCGAGCTCGATCATCTTGGACTGCCTTACAACTTGGACAGTCTGGTGCCTCGCCTAGCTTGCACACAGAAGTGCTTTCTTCAGTCCACTTGACTATTGATGAACAATGCATACATTTGAGCTCATGTATGTCACCATGCAACTGGATAACATCTAGTTTTTTCCAATTTTTTGACGTGATGCCAGTAGAAAGGCCTTCATGAGTTTCTAGCCCGTCAATGTTTTGGGTATAGCATCGTAGGAGCTTCTTTTTTTGTTTTAACAGACTTAAGAGCTTGTGAGTTTGTGTAGAATGCGCGTTCAAAATGCATTCCCGCAGATAGCTCATAAATGTGAAGAAAACCTGAATTGTATCAGGACTTGAAAACAGCACTGCATCGAATAAGTCCTTTCCTTTCACAACAACACCGGGGTACTGCTTTTTGACCAGGTTATACAGACCGTCGTCAGAGCGGAAGTCCTACAAGGGTTAGTTTCACATTTCAGAAGATTGAGAAATTGCAACTTACAGGTATTCCAGCATTGCAAGAGACACCAGCACCTGTAACAACCAGTATCTTTTTAGCCTTAGCTATCTTGAACGCGATGTCCTGGAGATGCCTATCGTCGCTTGTCAATTTACTACTCAGGTCTCGCACGGTCAGCTCTAATTTGACGGTCATTATGAATAAGACACAGATAGGGTTAAGGTCTGCTGCAGATGAAGGAATGAAAAAATGTTAGCAGATGCTTTGCGCGAGAGGATGTGTGAAGGGAAGAAGAAAAACGCGTTATTCTAATTAAAAATAAATAAATAAATAGATATTTCCAACGCGTCAATGCTTGTTTATCAATTACATTTCCTATTTAAGACAAATGTCGCGGTTGCTTCGTGTATGGGTTAAACCCCTACCCAGTTAAATGAAATCTTCGCGACTTTTTAACACGAGAAGTTAGTTACACTGTAATTATAAATTGTAAATTGTAAATTATACTGGTAAATTATACTGGTAAATTGTAAATTGTAAATTGTACAGTATATTAATGCAATTGATACAGGTGCTGGACTATGCCGGCGGTACATGTTCTTGAAGACGATGATGAATCTTTGTATCTACGGGCTTGTAATAATCAAACTTTTTAAAGAAAAAAACACAACTAATTAATGCATACAAAAACTACAGCAAAATAATAACACACTAGACAATGGTGAAATCCGGATCATCACTTCCATCAAACGAATCGTATTCTTGCTCAAGCATGTTCCGAGTATTGAGATCTCTTGTAGTTGTTTGCTGCATGATTGGCCTATAAACAATAGGCTCTTGTACCGTGACCACGGGATACTAAGTTGAAAAGTTAGTTAAGTAGTACAGTATTAAACCATCAAAAACACATACGTTATAGTCTCCATATGGGAAATTTCTCGCAGTACGGTAAAGCCGATCATCAAATTGCATCTCTTCCTTGGAGAGAGTGAAATCGTCAAAATTTTCGCCAGGTGGAACTTCTGGTATCGTAGAATTGACAGAGGAATTTGATGAGAATGGTGAGTTAGAACGAGAGGGGCTCCTGATTGGTGAAATCTTAGGGGACGAAATGCCGCCATAATTTTTGTATGCTTCTGAGGAAGTTAGTGATTTGTTCTCATTGCAATTGGATCCAACCAGGGGCTGAGAATGATTGCGCCCGTTAGATATAGACATAGATCCTTGCTGGGTTAGTGTAGGAAGCCAGTATTTAGAGACACCTCCAGATGTATATCTCAATCCTTGAGAGAGACGTGCTTGTCGGGAGCGAGAATCGGGGTGTTCTAGCACAGTTTCAATCGAGTTAAACTCCCTATAAGTGTAATCGCTTCCAAAAAATGTCGTTTTGAAATCTATCATCAAGTCCACAATTCCAAAGGCATCTCTCACAGCGAAAGGAACCGTAAGTCGCGCATAACCCATCAAACTTGAAGAGGCAAATTCTTTGTAAGTAAATGCATACCAATGCCCGACAGCAAAGCCAAGCATCTCTATACACATGAGCGTATTTTGAATAGCGGTAGCAATGTTGTCTGGCGTATAATAGCCAACATCGTGGATAAGCCCAGTCCACACAAGAATGGCAAGTAGAACACCTTGCCAATAAGAAAAGAATATGATGATTTTAATGCAAAGAAATTTCGGTAGAGGGCGAAATGGTCTCAGGTCATCTACAAGACAGTACCAAAACAAAGCAAGGCAGTACAGAGAGACTGAAATGCTTAAGTTGTAAATTATTCCCAGCCACATGTACCCGGATTTGAGGCCAATATAGTTTTGCTGGTATGTTCCTGTAGCTTTCATCAGGACGATTAGGAGGCATAGAATTGGTTTGAGCCAAACATACTGCAAGATCCCACGCTTGATACCTAGAAAAGTATAAGGATCGCTAATATCAACTTTGGAAAAAAAATGGTTGAACGGGAAAGGGTGGCTCTTTGGCGCCCTTCCCATAGTTGTTAGAACCACATTTCTCTCTCCCCCTAAAATATTCGTTAGGAGGGTAAAAAACGTGTAGATGACGACCGCTTCGTAGATCTCTTGAAGGGGTTCAACAATAGCACTTCCTCGCTCAGAAGTCAGGCCAAGCCAACTCGAAAGTGCATATAGCGGAAGAAGGAGTTGGATTCTAACAATTAGTCGCTGATCTGCCGGCTTTCGGTAGTTTTTGAAGTGTTGAAATATAGACGCGGTTGAAATGAATACAGAAGACAGGGCACAAAATCCAGCAAAAGACTTGATTGAGCTATACGCGCGCAAGGTTAGAAATCATGACTTGATGTAGGTGGAGGTTACACTTGCCTTGGAATCTTAACAGTCCCTAGCACATTTGCGAGGTCCTCAGAGATTTCCATCGTGGTGAATTTGCCAGTGAGATTTCACGGGGGCAAATTCAAAACAAAGTCAGCAAGACAAGGCTAGACTTGAATCGTTTGCTATCTGCAAACCGTGCAGCGATAGTAAAGTTGAAGAAGGCTCAAAGTGAATTCCTTCACGAAATACCAGAAAGTACGAGAGAGAGAAGAAAGTGTTTACAAAAGAGACAGCAGCAACAGTGTGTGTTGAGCAACTTGAATATTTGGTCTGTATGACATAAGCAATATCTAGTGAGGGCGCTGAGAGACGACGATTCAGCTGAAGCTTAAAACTTGGTCAGAATAAGCTTAAGAATATGAATTCGAATTCTGGCGTATCTCAGTAAATTGGGTGCAAATTTGTATTAAAATATATATCGGGATACCATAATCAATGAAGTACAGTACGAAGTACTAAGTAGATCAAGGGTTGGTTATATTTACTACGACGTTACAAGTCATGCTAAACGTCCCTTTTTGTAATCTGGAAGAGGATCTGGCCCAAGATCAGCTTGTATCTCTTCTTGAGCTTCAGTAGGCTTGTGGTTTTCGGTCGTATTAGAGTCTTTATGAAGCGGATCCGAACCATTTTTGACCCTCTCACTGGAAGCACCAGACTGTTTTTGAAGCGGATCTGGAGCATATTCAGCGTGAACTTCCTCTTCAGCGGAAGTGGGATCGGCTCGGTGTGGAAGAGAATTGTCCAGAAGAGTGCTGGAACTATAGTAGGCCTTGAATTGGGGTCCTGCCAAAACGGGTTTGAACACACGAAACCAGTCTGAGACAATGAGAGGGTATTTAATTGACAACCGTAGAGGCTTCCAATCTTTTACCAACTTCTGAGAATCTGCTCTGAATGTTGTGAGGAGTATGATGTTGTTGATTGCGCTTGACTGGATATTTAAGCGGTTGCCAAGACCTAACTGATCCATTCGCTCTGTGAAAAACGCTGGGGTTTGAGCTACCCTTTCTACTGGGGGTCTCTCTGCCAAATTAATACCTTGATAAACATCTTGAAAAATTCTGCCAGAAGAAAATAGTGACATTGGTGCTGGTATAGCGGAGCTAAACGCTCGATTGTGTTTGAGCAAAGAGCTTTGAATGCGGTTCACGTTGAGGGACATTTTGAAATTGATCGTTTAGCAAAGGCAATGAAAGCAGGATAACTAAAATTGCTGGTGAAGAGTAGGAATTGACCGTAGCATCTCGGATATATATACTTTGCGCTTGGGTCCCACGCATGTCTTTCAATGCTGGTATATACAGTAGTAGACTATAGTCAGTCAGGCCATGGATCAAGTGAGAAGAACGCTTGCTTGCTGCTTACCAGAGTTAGCTACACTATCGCCATATGATGAAACCATGAGCATGGAACTTGTTTGGGTTAGTTTAACGTTAGCAGTTGTTAATTACAGGCTCCATTGATCAGAACAGTCTTGTGTTCATAGTGGTAGCAAGACTATAGTAGCTACTGGCAAATGCTCGAAGTAGCAATTCTCGACTGTTACAGAACGGTATTCGAGGTTGCTCCAACATTTTAATGAAAGATCTACCGGTATGGCATATATAGTAGTATTCATAGGGTAACTCTCTCGAAATCCCCTGGTACTTGGCGTATATATATATAGCTATAGTCGTCACTAAGAGCATGGTATCATCAGGTTTATTTTGTCATTAACCTCGGATCAATTATTTCATGGTACCTGACATTGAGACTCACTGCAATTGAATTAAAATGACACGAATACTTTTCGTGAATTCACGATTTCACAATTAATTACTGACCTGTGGGGTCTCAAACCGTGCAGTCTTTGATTTCACTGCTTACCCTTACCTATTTTTCTTAGTAACAACAACAATTTTTAAATTCTGAGTTTCCACCACCTTCACTTTTACTCTGAAGCTTTTCTCAACTCTTAGACTTCTCGCTCTTGATTTGTCTTCCTGCCAGATCTACACGCGTACTCTGCTTCTTTAGTTTGAAGGATATTGTTATAGGCGTAGACTGCTTTCCATCGCTATCTTTGTCGTGCTTTTTTTTTACTGGCATCCTAAAACATCAAAGCCCATACCACGTTTCTACGTACTTTAGCACCGACTAAAACCTACGTGCCGAGTCGCCTAAGACCTCTTTACCTGAATCTTTATTTACTTGTGAGAATCTCTTTTGTCCTTTTTTCATTCTTTTTTTTATCCTTTCTTAATAATCTGTGGTTTATTTATCATTGACCTCAGTAATGACTTCACACAACAACGCGAAGCAATATGGTGTTACACCTCCAATCTCTCTCACTGGCCCGACTCCCGCCGAAAATGAACTCAATTCTCAACTTATTGAAGAGCTTAAGCGTCAAGGGTCATTCGAGAGTGATCTAGCTACTCGCAAGAGAGTCCAGGTGCTGGACGTGATTCAAAAGCTCACGCAGGAGTTTGTACGCACTGTTAGTTTGCAGAAGAACATGTCCGAGGGCATGGCTAAAGACGCCGGAGGTAAAATCTTTACATTCGGTTCATATAGACTCGGAGTGCATGGACCAGGCTCAGATATCGATACGGTGGTAGTTGTTCCTAAACACGTCACGAGAGACCACTTCTTTGACATTTTTGATAAGCTTTTGCGGAACTTGCCTGAATTGGACGAAATCGCATCGGTTCCGGACGCGTTTGTGCCTATTATTAAAATCAAGATCTCTGGAATTTCGATCGATTTACTCTGTGCCCACTTGGACATTTCACAAGTTCCTTTGGATCTTACCCTTGATGATAAAAATCTTTTGCGAAACATTGACGAAAAGGATCTTCGAGCACTGAACGGTACTCGTGTTACTGACGAGATCTTGAAGCTGGTGCCGCAACCAACGGTGTTCAAACATGCCTTACGCGCCATCAAAATGTGGGCACAAAGACGGGCCATTTACGGAAACATCCTAGGATTTCCTGGAGGAGTGGCCTGGGCAATGCTGGTTGCACGAATCTGCCAGTTGTACCCTAATGCAGTGTCAGCGACAGTCGTGGGCAAGTTTTTTAACATTTTAACGAAGTGGAACTGGCCGCAGCCTGTTCTTTTGAAGCCTATTGAAGACGGCCCTCTCCAAGTGCGTGTGTGGAACCCCAAGCTTTATCCTCAAGACAGATCGCACCGAATGCCAGTCATTACGCCTGCGTATCCTTCAATGTGTGCAACTCATAACATTACCAGCTCTACGCAAAAGGTTATTATTTCCGAGCTTAAGCGGGGTGGAATCATTTTGGACGAAATTGTTACAGGTACAAAGACTTGGGAGGACTTTTTTGTGAAACACACCTTTTTCAACGAATATAAGTATTATCTATCCATCGTGGCGGCAACCAAAGGTACTGCAGAGAACCATCTCAAGTGGTCAGGACTTGTGGAAAGCAAGGTGCGATTGCTTGTACAGAAACTGGAAGTACTAGATACTATTGAGATTAGTCACCCATTTATCAAGACGTTCGACAAGAGTTTTAGGTGTACGGAGACTGAAGCCATCAGGGTGGCAGATGGTGAGGTTGTTCCTGGCCTAAAGCCAATTGACCCCAACACTTTGAAGTTGTCAGAAGCGCCCGTGGAAACGGATGAAAACGATAAAAATGTGTTTGTGCATACGACTACCATGTACATTGGCCTAGACATCCACTTGGAGGGCAAGTATATGTTTTTCGTGTTGATTTTAGTACTAACTATGATAGGCACATCTAAACAACTGGACATACAATGGCCCTGTCAAGACTTTTTTGAGGCATGCAAAAACTGGAGCCAATATAACCAAGATATCTGCAGCATATTCATAAAGCATGTGAGAAAGTGAGTACCCCTCCCCTCATTGAAGACGGAAGGATACAGTTAACCATTTTAGCTACGACCTGCCAGATGAGCTGTTTGGCGAAGATGAAAAGAAGCCTAGTAAGCCCGTTAAGAAGCGTAAGAGAAAGGCGGCCGCAACCGGCACCCCCGAGGTAAGCAAAGAAAATTTCTCCTCTCAAGTGTTTTAAAAACTTTACTTGGCATATATGTTTGTCAAGAGCAGAGTACAGTATACCCCTTTTCGATTCATTATTTATTTACTATTTTTTTCTTTTTTTTCTATTTTTTGGTACAGCAGCCACCAAACGAGCAGAAGAGACCCAAAAGCATGGAAGGCGCAGAAGCCTCGTCATTGTCGCCGATTACAAAAGAACATGGCATGGAGATGCGAGCGTGAGAGAATAGGATTATTATGAAGAGTGACAAGATTGATAAGTTTGACAAGATTGACAGGTTTGACAAGTTCGAAAAGTTCGAAAAGTTCGACAAACAGTTGATTGGCTAGTCTGGGCGTATTATCGAGTATAAAGAATCAAGTATGCAACTTAAATTTAACCAATTATATTCCTTGCTTCTTTTACACGACTTGATGCAGCCGTAGTTTGAGTTTGCAACCAGCTTAGTACAGCTACGAAGGCGGTTAATTAATGAGAGAAAAGACGACAGCCATTTTGACCATTTGACCATTTGGCCATCTGACTGCACGCGTATACGTTCGTTTCCGTGTGTACGTACGTGCAGCTGAGATCCGAGTGATATCGAAGTGTGGGGCATCAGTGATTACCGCCGTTGTGCAGTACTTTTTGGACGGCTTGGAGGGCGGTGACGTCTGTGAGGAGCAGTAGACTAAATCTGCACCGAACGAAATGCATGTATGGAATCATGAAGGTCTGTTTACATGACCTAGAGTCGCCGTAGAGTCGTAGACTATACACGCTTTAGATTTTTGAAATTGTAATACAATACTCAGAGTACTGTAATCATGACACAGCTGATGCCAACCCGATGATGGTACTGGTATTTATCTATTTATTTACTGTAATTTTATTAATTTTCATATGGAAGGTCTTTGAAAATGGCCGTGTTAGTGCTAGTAGCCAGCATCCAGTGCTTATCGCATGTCATTGCAACGTTTGGGTAAAATCGCTTATCCCAGCATCGACTTTCTCGAACAGTGTCACAAACCCATCATTCTTATCGCACCAAAAGCTTAATATCAAACAATAGGCAATAACGAGTTATTAACAACTGACCGCTAGTATAAATAGCCTGCCTTGATCCCCCAGAGACTTTCGCTTTTTTGTCTTCTTACAGTTTTTCTGATTTCACTGAAAAACACTATTCACACATGTTTCAATCTTGTCCTGCGACCGATGGAGAGGGCCTTCCCCTAGTCCACTGGTTCAGACTACTTACCGGCCTTTGCGTTTACGGCAATCTTAACGTCCTCTCCTGGATAGTACAGTACGTTTCTGTCGGTGTATGGGTCTTCTCCGGTACTTACCAGAGTTACCTTTGCTATAAAACAAAAGAGGTGTCTGGATTCAGCGAGTACTTTCTGCTGTGTTGGATTATTGGTGCTGTCCTCAATACTTTGGGCTGCTTCTTGACGGACCAAATGTTTTTCCAAAAACTATTAGGTGTCTACTTTTTGTTCTCAGACAGCTTCTTGTACTTCCAGTACAAATATTACATTAAGCGCCCTCATCTTGCGGTTGAGGTGCAACATAGAGAGAAACGAAAGAGCACGTCTTATGAAACAACCCGGCCAAAACTCGGGACTTCCGACGGAATAACCATTGAGCGCACCTTTCCCGCAAGCTATTCATCGTTATCGTCCTCCTCCACATCGATAACGCCTGGAATTCTATTAGGCTTGGCTATTTCACCCACTGGCGCCAAGGGTGCTCCTATTGGGGATGTCGCCGCCACCGCCGCCGTTGCTTCCACCCCTACCTCATCTACAAGTGTTCTGGGGTTTATTTCTCATATCTTTGGTGCTAGCCGGACCTTGTTTTCCACTTCTGGGAGCGGTGTCGGCATTCAAAGCTGGCAATTTTTTGGCTACCTTGTTGGTAACTCTGCTAGTTGGATGTCTAACTCGCTCTATGTTATCTCAAGAGTTCCACAAATTCACCAGAACTACCAACGCAAGTCTACAGAGGGAGTCAGTCCTGCGCTTTTTATTGCTGTGCTTGTGGGTAACGCAGCATACACGTTAGCGGTGGCCACAGCATGGCAGGCTGTGACTGATCCAGCCGAAAAGGCTGAGTTCATGGTAGCGGAGATGCCCTTCATTGTGGGTGGCATTGCCACGACACTAGCTGACTTGATTATTTTCTTTCAGCTATACATTTACAGGAACAACGTCTCTGCTCTGAAATATGAGATTATGGAGGGTATTGTAGTAGAGAGCGACGAGACGTCGCTGCTGATATCGCCAAAGAAGGTGGGCATGTACACCTAGACACCTTAGAGTGTGTGCGGCTATGGTCGGCCTACACAACGTTCACTAGACAAAGACAAGCACGAATCATGACATACATACTTATATATCAACAACTATTTAAGAAGAAGCATTTATATATTACTATATATTTTATAATTTCTATATTCTCCATATGAAAAAATCCATTTTTGCATTGAAAAACAGACGTCAAATCTCTGTCAAAGCGTGGCGAGTACCCTAACCTAAATACTTGCAGCAGACAGTGTACGTATACGCGTAGACTGTGCGAGATATTTATTATATTACAGTGCTAAATAAGCCTGAATTTCATGTTCCTTTGATCCTCAATTAACCACCAACCACTAGAATACAATGGACCACCACTTGATTGATGCGATTAACAAACTTCAGGTAAGTCTTTGATATGTCCCCTTGTATCTAGCTGTCGTCTAACGCCATAGGACGCTTTGGCTTCACTCGGGGCTGCGTCAAACCCCATCGATCTCCCACAAATTACTGTGGTAGGCTCACAGTCCAGCGGCAAGTCGTCTGTCCTTGAGAATATTGTTGGCCGCGACTTTCTACCCCGTGGAACAGGCATCGTGACTCGCAGACCTCTTGTGTTGCAGCTCATACATCGTCGTGCCGTACAGAACTCAAGCGAGAAACCTTCTACTGAACTACAAGAAAATGAGACGAACGAGCATGAATGGGGAGAGTTCCTACATATTCCAGGCAAGAAATTCTATGACTTTAATGAAATCAGAACAGAAATTGTCAAGGAAACAGAGGCCAAGACCGGCAAGAATGCAGGAATCTCTTCTGTTCCCATCAACCTGCGCATTTACTCACCGCATGTCTTGACCCTTACACTGGTCGATCTGCCTGGTCTTACAAAAGTGCCTGTAGGCGACCAACCTAGGGATATTGAGCGGCAGATTAAGGAAATGGTTCTCAAGTTTATCTCACGCCCTAACGCCATCATATTGTCCGTAACCGCAGCAAATACGGATCTTGCCAACTCAGACGGACTTAAGTTGGCTCGCGAGGTTGACCCAGAGGGCTCTCGTACCATTGGTGTATTAACTAAAATTGATCTTATGGACCAAGGCACCGACGTGATCAATATCTTGGCTAACCGGGTGATCCCACTTCGTTACGGTTATGTGCCCATTATCAACCGAGGTCAGCAAGATATCGCGAACAACAAGTCTATCAAGACTGCACTAGAATTTGAACGAACCTACTTTGAAACTCATGACGCATATAGTAACAAGGCTCAGTTCTGCGGTACTCCTTACCTGGCCAAACGACTCAACGGAATTCTCATGAGCCATATCAAGTCAACACTACCAGACATTAAAGCAAGAATCGAAAAGAACCTTAAAAAGTACCAGAAAGAGCTAATAGACTTGGGCCCTCCAGAGCTCGGATCTCCCTCGAATGTCGTTTTGTCTACAATAACCGAGTTTTGTAACGAGTACTGCGCGATTCTCGACGGAAAGGGCAATACCGTGTCATCTTTAGAACTCAGCGGTGGAGCGCGAATTAGTTTTGTATTTCACGAAATTTTCTCTAACGGAATCAGTGCTCTCGATCCCTTTGACCAGATCAAGGACGAAGACATTCGCACGATTCTATATAATTCAGCCGGATCATCACCAAATCTTTTTGTCGGTGCGGCAGCGTTCGAGGTTCTGGTCAAAAATCAGATCAAACGATTTGAGGACCCTGGCCTTCGGTGCGTGACACTAGTATATGACGAACTGGTTCGTATTTTGACACAAATTCTGGCTAAACCACACTTCAACCGGTACCCAGCGCTAAAGGAATCAATCAGCCAGGTATTTATTGCGTTTCTGCGAGCTTCGCTCATTCCTACCAACAAACTGGTTACGGACCTTGTTGCTATGGAAGAGTCGTACATCAACACAGCGCATCCTGACTTGATCAAAGGAAGCCATGCCATGGCTGTTGTGACTGAAAAGCTCAACATCAACAAGCCTGTGCAAGTCGATCCTAAGACTGGCAAACCACTGCCGATTGATCAGCAGGTGAAGGCACAAAGGGAAAGTGAGGAGAATGTTGGTTTCTTTAGCAATTTCTTTACTTCAAAGAACAAGAAGCGACTGGCTGCAATGGAATCTCCACCCAGCGTGTTGCGTGCAAGTGGGCAGATGACAGAGCGCGAGAGTATGGAGACGGAGGTGATAAAATTGCTGATTCAGTCGTATTTTGGCATTGTCCAACGTACTATAACAGATTTGGTTCCCAAGTCTATCATGCTAAAACTTATTTTGTGGTCGAAGCAGGAGATTCAACGCGAATTGCTAGAGAAACTCTATCAGGGTGAAGGACTACAGGAGCTGACGAAGGAGAATGATTTTACAGTTACGAGGAGAAAGGAGTGTGAGAAGATGGTTGAGACTTTACGCAAAGCAGGTGAGATTGTCGCGAGTGTATAGAGACTCTAAAGAAACTCGAGATCTTCGATCTGCTTAGTGAATGCTGAATTCTGGAGCCCCAAAAAAGGCTTGAGCAGAAACTAACAATGATAGAAAAAAAAAAAATAATGCAAACGGCTTCTAGCCTTGGTAGATTGTCTGTCTCATTTGTGTTGCCAAGAGGGGAATTCAAGCATTAGCATAATTTGTATACGAAGTTCTGCAGTCGTTTCTTGTTTTAATATTAAAAATCTTTTTGAGACTTATAAGTATCCGGAACTGAACCTATTCATCAAAGAGGTCCAGACTTTCTGACTTGGACTCTAAATTTTTCAATTGGCCGTCGGTAAGTGAAACCCCTTTCACTGGGTTAGACTATACAATCTAGACTCCAAACTCTAGACTCTACCGTCTGTGGGACGTAGTGAACTGCAAAAGCATTGAACAAACCGAATGGAACAGAGGACCAATCGACATGACATGGAGTTATGCTTTGAAAATTACTGATACTGGCTAGCTCCTTAATGGAAGCGTTTGTAGTAATTTATCTTTGGCATGGGTAAGTTCAGTGCTTTGAAGCAGAAGCATGTGGCGTAGGTCAGGGACAACAATATATCCTGATGTCATTGCATGTAACCAGAGACAGCATTGTATAGCGCAGTAGAATAGTGCTAGGCTAGCTGGTTGCAAAAGACCGGTGCATTCATTCTTCATTACGTATACATAGTTTATCCCGTTGAAGAGAGACATAGTGCGGGACATCACTAGTGAGGTCAATGGCGATGTAGACTATACACACGCCGGAATAGGCTGTATAGACTATACTTGCCTGCCCGGGCCGGGTCCCCCTTAAACTTGCGCTCAAAAGCATCAATAACTAATAGTTAATCGGTATCACTTATACATGAATCTTTCATGCGAAGAAAAGGCTTTTATGCTACTCTCTTTGGAGGTTTCAATTAGCTTAAGGTAGGTCTAATGAACGCAGCTATGACATTCCAAGTAGAGCTATATCATTGTGGGCCAGGGAGCTCTAGTGATATTGCGCCCATATAGTCTAACAGCTAGCTAGACTGGATTCTAGTCTACGAGTGGTCCTATATCTCACATTTAAAATTCAAGCCATTGAATATCAGATCTATATATCAGCTCGATATACATGGTATGCCAAGCACTGTAGCTGCTGTAGCAAGCTAGGTAGACATATGGCAGGGGATTGCAAATATACAATTATTAGTACTAATATTATCAATATGGAGGAAGGAAGATGAAGAAAAAAGAACGGATGGATCTCTCAAAGTAGACCAAGTACACAGCAGTATATTTAACGGTAATTAGTGCTGCCGTTACCGCCACCACCGTTGCTTGGGCCGTTAGAACTCCAGATTCTTTGCAACCCTTGGCTAAAAATCTCCACGTTATAATCAATTAGTGCCATCTTCTGTGCGGTTTCACTGCGAATAAAGCCTACTAATGCTAGTCCGCGAATCATTTGACACAGATATAGTACAATACCATTATGCATGCGTGAAATGCTCTTGAGCGGTCGTGGTCTTGGTTTTAATGCACTGACAGTAGTAGTTGTAGGAGGAGCCGTCAAAGAAGACGTTGGCGACCCTGGTATGGCACTGTTGTTTCCATTTGTAATCGCGGCAGCAGTAGCAGCAGCTAGCGCTGAGTTTGACCATTCGCTGGGCTCGTACTCTGCCAGATGCCTGCTCTTTCCAGGCTCATTATAAAGGGTATCTAAATCAAGAGTGACGTCAATAAAATCAGTGCAGACTTCATATGTGAGCGGGTCAACAGGACTGGAGTCCGTCGCCACGTATATTTTGGAGTTTATGTCGAACAAAAACGCTTTTTCAATGCCAGAGTGCTGGCAAAGAATGTTGAGAAGGTTTTCAAGTATGGGGATTTCAGGAATCAGTTTTTGAATAATGCGCGAAAAGGCCTCGTGAATGCTGCGATCATAGATGCTCGTGAGGTGGAACGAAATTTTGACATTTTCAAGGTTGGCGTCGACTAGTTCGTCGGTGGTACGCTGAATAATATCACGCTGCGTGTCGAGTCGGAAGTCGTCACTAAGGCCATCAATCTTGTGAATGAGCACTTCAATATTGATGTTCGGGTTCACTTTAACCGCCATTTCAATAATCATTTGCAGGTTTTGAAGTGCACCAAGATACTCTGTCTGACAGTCAATAACATAAATAAGCGCTCCGCAGGTGCTGAATACACGGGCTGTATCGTAATTGGGGTCAAAAATGTTGAGCTGCCCTGGCATTTCCAAGATACCAAATTCTATGTGAGAACTAAGCACAAGTTATGAAGAAAGTTAGCGGGGGAAAAGAAAAATTGATAGCCATATATACAGCACAGTTAGCATACCTGATTTTGGAGTATAATGGCCTCGAAGTGCTCTCGATATACAGTGTTTCCAGTGGCTGCATCTTGTGAAAAACGACTTCTGAAATGGAAGATTTGCCACTCCTTTTTTAGTTAGAAAGGGAGCATAATTGCGGCGTCAGTAAAGAAATGCTTACGTTCGTAATCCCATTAACAGGATAGTAGGGCATTCGCCCTTGGAACGGTCGTCGAAGTCCATTTTTAGTGAGAGTTGCGGGTTTTCAGTGGAGGGACTAGTGAATTTCAGCTGCGCAGGCAGGAGTTATGTAAGACCTAACCCTGATAAAAATACTGTGGGGTCAAAAAAAGGTTTTAGGCTCGAGATCTGGGCAATTGATGTCGAAGATCATACCCATCTCACGCATAGTCTATGTTAAGAGTAACGTTCAAGACTCAAGATAATATTGCAAACATCAGAATGTTTCATGGGCTGGTTTAAATTAGGAGGCACATTAAAGGCTTTTGTCGTACAGTAGTGACTGAGTAGTCCATGACTCCATGGACTTCATGGCATAATAAACATTTGGTAGTCTATGGACTCTATGCCGTGAGGTTTGTTTGTAAACTGCCTAAACTATCACACATAGACGTCGTCTGTCCGTTGATAACAAGGGGACACGCTTAAAGACTCTAAACTGCGAGCGAACTGCAAATTCGCAAAAAAGCTATGAATATCTCCGATAAACTCTAAGCTGTCATATCATGATAATCATTGTGAGTTAATCGTTTCAATGTCGGCTGATGAAGCTCGATGGTCTGCGGCGCTTCCGAAGTTCATATGTTTTTAAGTTCAAGGTCATAATACCTGATAGGCTGATAGGCTGATACCCACCTGGCTGATACCCACCTGCTGCTTCAATGTCAGCTTTAAGCCTTAGTCTACGGCCCAGTTTACTAAGCTTCATGATAATAAGATTTCCAAGTTCTTTGGTCGGTGCTCAAATACCGAGAGACCAAAAATACTTGCTTTCGATCTACGAGTTTCACTACCGGGTAGAGCCTGGCAGACTGCATTTCAATCGATACCTCTAATTCTGACGATTCCCCTCGCAATGGCTCGCATGACAGTCTTTTACAGAATAGCGTGGAAATTGCCATGGATGGCATACCTGGATCCTCGAGTCTGGAGATGTAGCCACTCGCCCTTTGTGATTGCATTGAACTATAATTCTAGCTGCGGAGATTCACTCGTGTCACCATGCCATGATACATGATGATAGCATGCCTGCCATTCCATGATAGCATATCATGATAGGAGTACTTATGCTGGACTTAAGCCTTGCCGCACGCCCGGGAGAAATTCATTTTGCATGATACCATCTTTTACAGTAGGTCTTGAGCTCTAGTAGGATACAAAACTCGTGCTATCCCCTATTTAGGCTCGGTCTTTCATCCTACTCAAGACACTGATACTACACCCGGTACATCGTGCAAAAAATTCACAAAATATTCCCCTAGAGAATATACAGTGGACATCATGGAGAGAGTGACCAGACTAGCTATATATAAATCATTCCTACGCTTTGAAAATCCCTTTTAGTATCGTCTACCAGTCGCATTGTATGGCAAAGTCAACTACTGTATATCAATTTAACAATTGTCAACAGCAGTGTTGCCAAAGCCCCGTCAATGTCAGAATAAGGTTTGTCCTGTCAATGTCAAGTAAGATGATGTCTGTTGTTATCACAGCCGTATCTTATCCCAATGTACCGGTAGATCAGTAGTTCCATATAGAATACACATTCAATACAGTATACGTATTGTCAATGTTGCAGAGTCTGTCATGTCATGCTCAAATCTGTGACAGAATACGTACTTTTGTTCCGTCGGACAATGAGACAACAATGGTAAATGCTAAGTCAACAACTTGGGTAACCATATTCACACGGATACTGTACTTGAATGCGTGAAGCCTTCAAGGTTTAATACAATCTAGATATGCAACAAAACTTTAAGACTCCACGACAGCGAAATACCGGGGGTAGACTAGCTCGAGATCTAGCTAGCTATTTTGGTCTGGCCGTGGCAGCAGTCTAATTCATTTGCAAGAATTCATATTAATGCGATGCATAAAAACTTTAATAATACTATATTGAGATATCGATTTCCTCTGATATCATCAGCTAGCACATTTATAAGCTGTTCAAAGCTACATGTGCAAATCTGAGAGAAGTTGAAGGAAAGTTGAGCAAAGCAAGTCTCAAATGTTACCTAGCTATATGGTCTAGCTGGTCTATGCCAAAAGAACTGTGAACATATGCCTAAGTAAATTTTGACTCAAATAAACCAAAATGAACTAAGAGTGAACCAAATCCCGTCGAAACAACCCAAATTAATTAATACTCAAATATCATTACACTTATGTATCACGATGTAGTTCAGTATGTAGTATGTACTACTACTATGTATTAGCTACGTAGTAGCTACGTACTCTGAATCTCTGATAGCTATTGACTGTAGATCTCGAGTCTGTAGACCACGTAGTGACTGTGTAGTCTACTCTAACTCTACGTACTACAGGTAGACCATAGTCTAGTACAAATGAGCTTGAACCGGTCGACTATTGTAGTAAGATATCAATTAGGCTATATCCAAGCTAGTCTAGTTATCAGCAGCGATGCAGTAGTCTGAGACTCTACGTAGCAAGAGCAACAGCAAGAGCAATAGGAGCAGCAAGCTTCAACAACAACAGTCTTCACATTTCCCATGAAACGGCTTTTTGTTTTCCCGGGCTCTTGGTACGTACTTTTTGCACGAATACTGGATTCTTGGTGGACTCTTGTGGGACCAGAGCTCTTGTTGGACTCTTGTTGGACTCTGAATATGGCATATTAGTTGTAAACCGTTTAGTCCAGTTTAACAGGTCACCGGTCGACTAGCCAGAACGGTCCATCACCAGCGGTATTTTCACAGGTACCGTATCAGTCGTGTACTGGTCTATTAGTACTGTATTTTCACTGTTATAAAATGTACTGTACTTACTACTCAGTGTACTGTACAATTGCAATGATCGATACCGGGCCTGAAATCCCACTCTTTTCAACGGGGCCAGAGCGTTTTTGCATTAATTAAAATCGAGTCTGAGACATTTGATATTCCTTATTTGATAACAGGTCGCCAAAAAAAAAAACTATAACCTGAGATATCGACTTAAAATCTTTTGTTGTTTCTTTTTTCTAGTGCACTGACTCTACTGAGCTCTATAGTATTACTCTACTGATTTATCTCCTGGAATTACTGTATTACTTGATATCTTGAGCAATATTGATATCAGAATCATTTTTGGAAATTTCACCATCATCAATAAGTTTGCTTTGCTACATACTGTTACTTCTTTCGGTTCTGCTTTACTTTAACTGCGTACTGCCCTAGCGCATTTTTGACGCCCGGTCGCCGCCCACATTCAAGCGCAACTAACCGCGCAAAGTCTTTGTTCTCCCAGTATCCTGAATGCGCCGTTAGCATGCTTAAGTACTGGTTATCCAAGGGACCACCTTGTAGCGGAATCACATAGTCAATTTGCCCGTTAGGGTTCAACTGATACATGCGCTTTTCAGCAACCTTGAGAGATCTGAAATCACGCTCTTCAAGCTCTATGGGATCCGTTGGCAATGTAGATTCGAGATCTGGTGGGGATGAATTTCCTGGTGTGGATAATGAAGACGAAGACAGATACGTTTCAAGCTGTTCATCTGCGATTAGGGATGGCTCGACATTGTCTGAGACCTTTGCATCTTTGGCCCTTTCAATAGCCTCCAGCAGGTCGCTATCAATGGCCTCCCCTGATAAGAAACTCCGTTTAAGGGGCCCTCGAGGTACACTGCTTTTCTGGTTCACTGCACCTTCATTAAGAGGTGATGTCTCACCACTGCTGCCATTATTGCTGTTTCCAAACACCTTGCTTCTGATGGAGTCAAAAAATCCTCCACTGTTGCCGTGGATATCATTTTTGATGACTGGAAATGATTTCGCTCCAGGTAAAACCGCAGTTTCAATGAGCTCAGCATACTCTGCGTCAACCGTAGGGTTCAAAAGATATGAGATAGGATCAGAGTGATGCAATATGTTGTACACATTCTTGGCCGCCACATTTCCATAATGGCGTACACCGTTTCCACCGTTTTGCTCATCTTCATCGGCCCTCGCAGTGAGTTGTGAATTGTGCAGAAGCAGAAAAAACGCAGCAGGGCTTCCCGCTAAGAATAGGTTATGGGTATTGAAAACAAAGTGTGCTTTGTCGTCGATTTCCACATCTGGGGAGAGCACATCCGTGGGTTGAGTAGACAATATGTCCATGGCAATGGCTGATCCTAACGAATGCGCTATTATGTGGGTGCGGCCAGAGGAAGATTCAAACTTGGGATTGTTGCTTGTGAATAGTGTATATATTCTATTGGCCTCGGCGATCGCAGCGTTGACCATGTGTGCTTTGGGTTGTGCTGACATGTAAAATGGAATATCAAGTATTACGTCTGTTACTATCCCGCGCACGGAGGGGATTGATTTCATCGTGATTTGGTCGAGGGTAAAAGATCGTGCACCATTATTGGCAGCTATCTTGATAGCATCGAAGTCGAGTGTGCGGCGCCAGTTGACAGGCAGTGCTAGGATGTTGGCATTTTCGGTCAAGTACTGCTTAACGTTTTCTGTGTCCATGAGCTCTGTCATGAGGACATTAAATCCATTGATGGCATAGGTAAAGTTGAATGAATCTACACGTTCGCTAAGCTTTTGGCCTATCCCGTGAATGACCAAAACTAGCTGAGTTACAGGTGGGGTTATGTAACCAAGCGTATCCGAAGGCCGATCGGGTAGGTAACGCAACGCCTTCCAATCTTTCCAGCTGAAATGTTGTTGCAAAGTTTGTGCAACTCCCGGAGGTGTTTTTCCTGAGAGAAGCGACAATACCAGCTGAGAAGTAGTTGGGAAAGTCAGTAGGTTGATAGGATTGAGTGTCGAGGTTCCCAAGTATGGTGTGAACAAGTATGCCAGAGGGTATTTTGAGGGCCGCGTCTCACCATCTGCATCGTCTAAGGGACCATTGTAGCAGGGTGCAAATACTACAGTCGCGTTATAGGTTATTTTTTTGGTCTCGCCTGAGTTTAGCGTATACGAGATTGGCACTTTAAGTTTGTTTAAAGCATCTGGCACTTCGAGCGCTGATCTGAGTTCCAATATGTACTCCTGGGTCCATGGCCGTATCTGGGCAAAAGCTGTTGTCAGTGCCTCCTCGAGAGATGTATCGAGTGGCGTAAGTGTCGATGTAAAATACCATTGAGATCTTTTTACGTGGGCGGTATCACGAACCGATTTCCAATACACCGGCTTGAGAATATTTTGCTTGCAAGAGACTCCAAAGATCTGCTTATGACCGACTAGTAGTAAGTCACTTTCATTGGCTGGATCATTAGCCGATGATGGCTCGTTTATGGCCTGGTATCGCGCTTCCAACGCAGCGTTATCGTTGGGATTAAATGCAGTCCAGGCAGTAGATACAGGATTCAATGAACCAGTAAAGGAGACAGTGGCAAATATAGGTGGATTCAATGGCTCTGTGTTATCTTTAGCGGTGGGCTCATTTTTAATCTGATCTATCAGCTCGTCCTTTTTATCCTGGTCGTCTGGTGCGGGACCGCGTTTGGTAGCTGCGCTCGACGCAGTGGTCGGCATAAACTCCAGAGGGTCGTCGATCTGGGCCTCAGAGTTGTAAAAGAACCATACAGTAGGCTTTGGAGGTGACATTTTGGAGAGTCAATTACGAAGAAAAGTAAGAGGCGCCGGTAGTAAGTTAGATTAAGAAAGCTTAGAGAAGCGCAGAATAGACTCAATAGAGCGTCTGGTATTTAAAGTTAACTGGTGGCTAATTGATCCAATATAACGAGATGAGCCATTGAAACTACGGTGGCAAGAGAGCTCAAGGTGTGATCAGGAGGCATTTAATGGGAGAATTCGCTTTTCCGGGTGCGAGCCTTTTCCGCAAGATAGGGGTCTGACATGTGCGGTCTGGGAGCATGCAATTTTCAAGCAGTTGGCCAATTGGTCCAATTAATCTCCACGAGGACCCAGAACTAAGAAAAGTAGAGCTAAGTTTTAGCTATGGGATATCAAGTGCAAGCTCAATGCTTTTCTCTCCTGACGCCCTATAGAGGACCTTGAGGGAAGGTTAATAGGATAGCCGCATGCATGAAAAAAAAGTAACAGCATTAAGGAATTGAACGAGAGAATAAATGGAATTTAAAACGATTTAAATTTAAAAAGATCAATTGCAAACTCCGAGTTAAAATGAAGATAAAAGAGGACCCTGCAGACAAGAAAAGTGAGACCCGGGTATGACTAAGGTAAGGGTTATTGTGAAGACCATGATCATAGAATCAGACACTGTAGAATCAGTGTAGATAGAAAAAAAGCGATGGGAGCTGTAAATTCTGCAGGTTTTCTTGCACCCAAGGGACAACAATCTACTGTAGACTAAATATTGTACTGTACGTACTGTACACATTTATATATATATCATTGTCCTTTGAAGACGTTTCACGGGCATATTTTATCTTGATTCTGACTTGTGTATAGTATTACGTACTGAAAATAAAAGGATTTAAAGAGCCTCCAGTTCTCGAGTTAATTACCAGAACTAAAAGACTGTGCGTGCTCTGAGAGAGCCTGCCGCAAAGACCGTTTTTCTTCGGCTTTTCAAAACGGTTATTTAGAGTTTACGCAAATAATACAACTAACGCAGCAAATGCGGCTTATTGCGTTTCTTCAACGTCTTATGTCACGTGCAATATATATCCCTAATAGGACATGTTACCGCTGCTGGCAAATAAACTTTTGGTCTACTTTGGTGCAGTTGCAACAAAAAGTATCAAGGCGTTAGGCCTGTTGCGAGGTGATGCATGCATGCTATTGCATAGTGCATGCACACCATTGCTTTTTCCTGCAGGATTATGCATGCAAAAGTAATTAAGCGTTTCTTTTTAGGCGAACAAAATAACAACAGAAAAAAGGGTCAATTTAGTTGTGCTTATAAAAAGACGAGTTAATTTTTTGAATTTTTTTCCTTAAAATTTACAAACGAAACCATCACCACCACCATTACCACCACCACCACCACCACTACCACCATCTTAACCACGATATCATAACCCACTTTACTATACGTATATATACCGTCACCCTCCCCACCTCCACTGACGATATCTGCCACTAGCTATCCTCCTCACCGCTATCACAATCATTACTTCTCCATCATCATACACTGGTCCCCTCTGCTAGCTCCATCGCAAGCGCTCGATACCGCCAGGAGCAGCCTCACCTCCCTGTACGTGCACTATGAATGCAGACACAAACTCCAACGCTAACAGCAGCGGCCAAAGCGTTCGCCAGCACCAGACCAAGAACCAAATTCAAAAGCAAGCCTCTTTATCACATCAACAACAGTCTCAACAGCCTCAACAGCCTCAGCAACAACATTCTTCTCCAAAGGCCCAATCACAGTCACAGTCACAGTCACAGTCACAGTCACTGACACTGACACAGTCAACACTACAACAGCCACCACAACCAATACAGCAGCCACAAGCGACGTCGGTCTCATCTGGTTCGGCCTCATCTTTGCAACAAGTGGTATGCTTCACTACTTTCGCTCCCATCTCTCCGCCAATATCCTTGTCCTCTACGCCTGTCATCCCACTCCCTCCTCCTTCCTCCACCACAACTTCTACCTCCACACCAACGAAAAAGCGAACCCGCTCGCTACCCAACTTGGTAAACGACTCCCCTAGCCGACACCACAACCACCATCATCATAGTCACCCCTACCGCCATCGAAAACACGCCAACTCGTTCAAAAAGGGCTCTCTGTCTTTTTCAAAGGCTCATCCTCCATCACTCCTCCTGCATTCCCCCATATCCTCCTCACCGTCACTTTCTACGTTTGTATACGATCTATCACTCCCTATAGAGCTGCTGCCTCCTGTCAATACTACCTCGCTGCGCGAAATAGATCTCCAAGAGATTTTTAAGAACCCCCAACTGCGGCATGATATCGTTTTTGACCCACAGCTGCAGTTTCGTCCTAACTTGGACGGAGAGCGCGGAAGACGCAAGCGAGCATCAACGGAAAAATATTGGGACCAGATAGTGTCAGAGCTGGACGCTCTTGCAGCATCTGCGGAAAAGTCTTCATACTATGTGCTGGATCGCAACTGTAAGCTTCCGTATCTCTTTATCAGCATGCGCGACATTCTAGACTCGCTTCTACCGGTTAAAGACCGAGCGTATGTTGACTCTGTACTAGACCCCGAGCTCCTGCTACGTCAACTTCAGCATTGTGCGTTGGACTTTATGGGATTGGCGAACTGGATGTCATCAGTATTCAAGGCGCACTGCGCGCCCATGCGAGACTCCTCAGTGGACCAAATGGTGGCCCGTGTTGAGTCTGGAATTACTACACGATCCCCACGGCGCATAGTGGAGGGCCTACGCATGACATTTGCCATTTTAGAAGCCATGAAACTGGATGTCGCAAATCACCAAATCCGCACGCTACGGCCGGTCCTAGTAGACACCGCTATTGAGTTTGAACAGGGATATTATCACCAAATAATCGACAAGGGCAAGTTCAATTTGCACGACTCGCTATTGTGGTATGCAAAGAATCTTGCGAAGTTTAAGAAGGACATTCAAAAGGTGCCACAGAAGGCGGCGGAAACACATTGGTCGGCATTTTGCTACGGCTTGTGCATGCTACTGTCTTGCGCTAGCGACGAGGTTGTAACCGAGTTTCCATCGTCTTTTGGCTTTGACTTTACGCGGCTGGCGGATTTCCGCGCAGAGCTTAGACAAATTGTGTGCATGCACCTTTGCGTGACATTGTTTCAGCAGTTGCTGCAAAGTCGGTTAGCCAAGATGGCAAACCGCAAGGCCTTATTCTCAAGTGCCTTCTCACCGCTCGCTATTGATAAGCTCAAGTGCGACTTAATGGCGATTATCGCAGACCCCTATGGGAATACTAAGTGGACGAAAAACACGTCAACGCTGGCTCTGGAACTGTCCAGCCGAGTGGAAACGATTTCGTCAACCCGCACAATTCCAGAAGCAGATCTTGTAGATATGGCCACAGGATGGCTGTCAAAGCATTTGCAACCGCGATCTACAGTATACAAGCTGGTTGAATCTAAAGTCATTATGAATCTTTTTTCGTTGGCCTGCCATTCACTGAACGCTCTGTCGGCACTGGACCTGCCACCGTCTCTGTCTGTGACTCTGCCAGGATCTGCGGGGTCATCAGGAGTTAGCACGCCTGTTGGGCCAGTCAAGTTCACGGTAGAAACAGCAGCTAAGAAGGAGATTGAGAGCTTGGCGAGCAAACTGCTGGTCTTAATTCGGTTCCATTGGGGCGTGTTTGGGAAGTACTATATTTCATTCGCGACCATGGGCGATTCGTCTGAGCAAATGTCGTCAGCGGGGTCTCTTGGGGGGTTACAAAACCATGCATCGGTCAAGAACATATTTGAGCCGTCAAAAGCGTCAACATCACCGACGCAAACAGACAATGAAATTACTCTATAGTTATTTATTAAGCATTACGAAGATACAGAACGAAGACCCGAGCGACGAATCGAGCCAAGAAGGAAGAATCGAAAACGAAGCATGTATTATACAGTATACTAGTAGAAATGGAGGTGGCCGGTGGGCAGGCAAGATAGTGAACACAATGAAAATAATGAATATAAGAAATACAATGACTAAAAATATGCCACACAGTAACTATCACGAACACAATAGATTGAATAGAAGAAATAGTCAACAGACTCAACACAACAGATACAAAGGAGGAAAATTAGGTCCCGATCCACCACCCTAAAAGAAGAACACAAAAGAGCTGTGGCGATCGACTCAAGTGAAGTCATGACCCGGGCCATAGGTGCGATGCCTCGAGCGCCAACTTTGAAGATCTTGGGAGAAACATGTTGACTTTGTGGATCCCTGTATTTGGCATACTTTGTTTGAAAAGAAAAGGAAAAGGAAGAAGAAGAGGAAGAAGAAAGACAGATCCTGATGAGGGGCCCGATGGATACTCGATGGGAATGCGGTAGGTTTGTGTGAGCTTTGAAAGCTTGTGCACGTTAGCACAAGGACCATATGGTGTGGTATAAGGCCACAAGGGGGAGTTGGTAGACAAGAACGTGTAGGCCTGGGTCTTTGCAGTTGTTGTACAGAACCAAGAACGTTCAGTAACAAAGTTACTAACAACTGCTAACGTTGCTGCCTCAACCTAGGAAAGCTCATCGACGTTAAACAACACCCTATAGTCGGCGTATACTTACCAACATTTAGGAAATATATCAGAACCAGGCGCTACTAAAGATCCAAGATCAAGGTACATACATACAAGAGTAAATATATATAGGTCTATATGGCTACTTGTAGTCCATTTAGTCCGACCTATTACAGTACTTCAGAGGCTCAAATAAGTAACCATCAATTTACACATCCCGTTTAAGGCAGTATGATATAGCTGTCATTGTTATTGTGATATATATGGAGTTATTTAGGTAGTACCAGCAGTTAAGTTGTTGCCAATAAGTCGACAAGCACCATGGATGGTCGGTACTAATTGCCTAGTGGTTCTCGTAAACCTGCCGAAATAGTTGAGCCCGTTGTGATAAGAGTCGCTTTAACTTGACGCTTTGGAGAGAAGAAGGAAAGAGATTTTAGTGTACCACTGATATATAGCCTACCCAGTAGGTAGTCTAAACTTTGGAATACTGGCAAACATATACTACCGTAATCTTTTTTTTTTTTTTTTTTTTTTTTTT
>JAJMKT010000324.1:0-26635 GCA_030563985.1 Geotrichum restrictum
CATGCCTTAGTCACGTCACTGAAGGGGAGTACGTAAAATCCCTTTTCTCCTTGACACAACCTTCCTTCGAATAATAGCAGCACCAGCATCAGCAGCGAAGGAACTGAAATTGCGCTCGTTTGCTCCGCTCAGTTTAAAAAACAACAAAGCCACGCACCAGCTCTCGCCAGCACTCGCCAGCACTCGCCAGCACTCGCCAGCACTTGTCAGATCTTGCCAATTACCGCCTTATTGACCAATTGAATAAATTGCATTCCTTTTGCTACGGGCCCCGTTCCTTCTGCTCCAGCCACTACTACGCTTTGGTTGACTTTGTTTCATCGCCCATTGCTACTGCTACCGCTGCTGCTGCTTTCCACTTTTGCAATTCCAACACAGGCCTCTCTCAGTCGTCTTCAAGATGATGAAAGGATGGACCAAGCGGGTATGTATTACCACTGATTTTTGACTCTCTTGTCAACGCTAACCAACCTCTCCTCCAAACAGCTAAGCCGGTCAAAAAGCCACGATAAAGCCGCAAAGAAGAAAGAAGCTGAAAAAAAGGCTTCCTCTTCTTTATCTTCTCGCCCTGAATCATCTACGGCCGGTTCGAAAAAAGACGGTAAAGACAAAGAAGCTAAAGACGCGACGACAAAGGTAGGTGAATCTTCCTCCTCAGGGTCTCATACTTTACCATCAAAACCCGATCAGACACCCCACTCAAGTTCCTTTCCACCAGGCCCGGATAATTCCTTCATTGATGAACCCAATTGGAGTCATGAGGTCGCTGCTATGGACCCAAATCTCTACTCTGGTGAAGCTCCATATCGTAGCCTTAGTCCTCCAACACTTATGGTCAGCCATGCCGCCTATCCTGCCCATGCTCCCCCTGGATCGACTGAAGTCATGCCTCAGGATTTATACATATCGAAGCTTGGATCAAGCGGACCGCCAAGTCCTCAACAGCGAATGTCTTTTGAGAGGGGGCTAGGCATCGATGGACTCAAACCACCACAGCGACACAATTCTTCTGTATTTGAAGTTTCTGAAAGGCGAGTACTCGAACCTTTACCTGGATTTCAAAGTGTGCCTGCCAGGGATCGTAACGAGCTGTTTTTACAAAAGGTTGAACAGTGTATGATCATGTTTGATTTCAACGACCCCGCGGCTGATATCGTTGGAAAAGACATGAAACTATACGTCTTGAGTGAACTTTTAGAATACATTTCTGTGTCTCCTGTTGTTATTACTCCAGAAATGTATCCAGTAGTGGTTCAAATGTTTGCAAAAAACATATTTCGCACCATCCCTCCCCCAGTCAACCCTGTTGGCGACATCTTTGACCCCGATGAGGACGAGCCGGTATTAGAAGTCTCCTGGGCACATATGCATCTTGTCTACGAGTTCTTTTTAAAATTCATCGAGTCTCAAAACTTCAACCAGCAAATCGCCAAACAGTACATTGATCACCCGTTTGTACAAAACCTAATAGATCTCTTTGACAGTGAGGACTCCCGCGAAAGAGAATGCATGAAGACCACTTTACATCGAATCTACGGCAAGTTTCTTAATCTTCGAGCGTTTATTCGACGGTCCATTAACAACATCTTCTTCCGGTTTGTGTACGAAAATGAACGATTTAACGGTATTGCTGGGCTGTTGGAAATCCTAGGCAGCATTATAAACGGATTTGCTTTACCATTAAAGGACGAACACAAGATCTTCCTGAGTCGCGTGCTATTACCTTTGCACAAACCGCGATCTTTGAGTCTCTATCATTCACAGCTCTCCTACTGTATTGTGCAGTTTCTGGAAAAGGATACGGCTCTCACAGAGGAAGTCGTCATGGGCCTGTTAAGATACTGGCCAAAGGTCAATAGTCCTAAGGAGGTACTATTTTTAATTGAGATCGAGGACATCATTGAGGTCATGGAGCCTCATGAGTTTGTCAAGATCCAGATCCCATTATTTGTTCAGCTCGCCAAATGCATTTCCAGCACCCACTTCCAGGTTGCCGAGCGCGCCCTATTTAACTGGAACCACGAGTACTTTTGCAGTCTCGTGAATGAAAATTCAGAAACCATTCTGCCAATCATCTTTTCCGCTTTGCATGAAAACTCAAATGCCCATTGGAACCAGGCCATCCACGAAATGATGTACGCTGCCACAAAGCTCTTTATTGATAATAATCCGGCCCTCTATGACCGGTGTGCCATCCTATATCGGCAGAGTCTCGAGGATGCGGCCCATCGCGCGCGCGTGCGGAGGGACACCTGGAAGGCTTTAGAGGATCGAGTGAGACGTGCAGAGCCGGAAGTAGCCCCGGCGCCTTCATCATCATCATCTTCTGCTGTGGTCAGAAATCCCTATGAGCGATAACAAACACACACACACACAACCCTTTTTTTCGCTGTTTATTAAATTATATTTCATTTTTACTTTTTTAGTCGTTTTCACATATTTTTTTTTTTTTTTTTTACAATTGTAACCGGTCTTTTACGTGCCTATAGACGAGACCTACGAAGAAAGATTTGATTTCAATATTTCATTTCAAACCCAACCTCCTAAATTTTTTTTTTTATTTTTTTTTTTTTTTAGATTAATTACATTCACACGCCATGGGAAAGAATACCGACAAACTGTTTATCACGCACTCGGAATGGAGTAGTAACGATCTTCATTCTGCCGCAGGTGGCAAGAATCTATCGTCTGGCCAGAGACCGACGCGGCAAGCCACGGCTATGCCATTCTACACATGTAGCATCAGCCAACAACCAATCGACACAGACTGCGGAGTATGCGACGAGCTGGGTCACGTATTCGATATCAAAAACATTATGCCATACATTATGCGACAAAAACTGAATCCAGTGACTGGCACTAAACTTGAAAGCGCTGAAAGTTTGACCAAATTGAAAATCACAGCAAATGAGGATGGGTCCAAGTATATTGATCCAGTCACATTCAAAGAGTTTCAAAGAATGAGCGAGGTCGTTGTTATCAAAGTATCCGGGCAGGTGTATTTCGCGAGCACGATCCGTGATATGTGTGTCAAACCGGGTCACTTGGTCGACCTCGTCACTGATGAACCGTTTAAAAGAACAGATGTCTTGAAACTGGTGGGCGGCGCTGGTGTACTGAAAAAATCAGAGGAGGTCCTCAAACGGGATAGGCAAGAGGAGAGGGACCGCCAGAGGCTGCGCAAGAAGCAGAGGCTAGAGAGGCAGGAAGTGAGCGATGAAATTGAGGATTTGTCAAACAAGAATGGGATCTTAGCAAGTGCAAGTGCAAGTGCAAGTGCAAGTGCAAGTGCAAGTGCAAGTGCAAGTGCAATGACGGGGGCGGTTAGTAAATCGTTGACAACTCATCATATGGCAGCTTCTTTGACGTCTACCGCTGTCAGCCTCTCGACAAAATCAAAATTTCAAACTATCCCCCTGGACCAGCTTCTGCGTCCCAAACGGTTCGAAGGGCCGGGGTACGCCGTCCTCGAAACCAACCTCGGAACCCTCAACATTGAACTGTGGAGCAAGTACTCACCAAAAGCCGTTTACAACTTCATCCAACACGCACAATCAGGATACTACGAGGGGACCCATTTCCACCGCAACATCCGCAACTTTATGATCCAAGGTGGAGATCCCACAGGTACCGGCCGAGGAGGCAAAAGTGCGTTCCCACCTACCGGGCAACCCTTCAAGGACGAAACAAACTCTCCTTACAAATTTCAAACCCGTGGACTTGTTGCTATGGCTAATAAAGGGGATAGAGAAAAAAACTCAAATACTTCGCAGTTTTTTTTTACTTACTCGGCTCGTGCACCGAACCTAGATGGTAAACATACCATATTTGGACAAATTGTGGGTGGTATGTCAGTATTGGATAGTATGGAACGGGTACCGGTGGATTCGAGAGATCAACCAAAGAAAAAGATTAAAATATTGGGGATTCGGATACTTGTGGATCCGTTTGAAGAGAATTCAGCGGCGGCGGCGGCGGCGGCGGCGACGAAGTCGAAGTCGACAACAAAATCCGGGCATGATGATCAAAGTAAAAAACAATTGCAACAAATTGCTGATATTGAAGATAACTCGCCATGGTTGAAAAAGGCAACTACGGAAGGGGCTTCTTCTATTGGCAAGTATCTAAACAACAATAATAATAATAAAAACAGCACAACGACAACAGCAACAGCAACAGCAACAGCAACAGCAACAGCACAGCCTGCGTCGCCTAATAAAAACGAAGCAGGTCCGCCAGCTGTGCCCATAGAGGAAGACAGTAAGTGGCAGACTCGACGCAAAAATAAGACAACTATTTCCAAGAGTTCTTTCAATGGATGGTGATATTTACATGTAGTATATAACAGTATGAAACCTTTTGCAAGTCTCTCTCAGCATATATACAGTATATCATACAGTATATATATTTACACAGCATTTTACTTCTATATTATGTACAAGGCTTGTATTACCGGTAGTTCATCTCTCTCTCTCTCTCTCTCTCTTTATCATTTCTTACCAGGCTTGGTCCTGTTGATGACTTGCGAGGACTCAAACCCACTAAGCGAGGCCCCATTTCCAGAATAAGCCGCCGATTCCGATTCCTCCACAATAGCCAGCTGAGCCAGTAGAGGACTTTGACGTACAGCCGATGATGACGACTTTGCCTTATTTTTATAGTTTGGCATGATAGTAGGTTCAGGGGTATCCTGATAATAACCTCTATATTTCTCGGCGCGATAATACTCGACGTGTTTCCTTGAGGTTGGTTTTGCTCGCAATGGGATTCGCGCATACTTATCTAGCACATCTTCAGTCCTTACCAAAGCTTGTAACCCATGTTTTGTATAATACTGTGCGGTATAGTTCCCGCCCAGCTCTTCAATACGGGCAATAGCCGATTCCGACGCCTTTGAAGCCGAGATATTAATTGGTTGTCTCAATTTAAGTGCTCCACCACCAATAATTTTGACACCTCCGGGACTTATTTTTTTAAGTATCCCGGCCTCAAAGAACGCTTTCATGGTTATAGGTTGCGAGGGATCGATTCTTTTATTATCAATGTAATGTTGAATTTTGTCCAAATTGACATACTGTGGCTGATCGACATGAGACTTGAACCCACGTTTAGGAAACAACTTATAGATGGGTGTTTGTCCACCTTCGAACCAAGATTTGACACTTCCACGAGCCTTTTGTCCCTTTTGTCCACGGCCAGACGTTTTTCCATGCCCGGAACCAGGGCCTCGCCCAACACGAGTTTCGTTCTTTTGAGCTCCAATAGCATCAGAAAGTCGGCCAAGAAGGGCCACCCCGCGTGTAAAGGTTGTTGTTGTTGTTGTTGTTGTTGTTGTTGTTGTTCTGCCGGGGCCGATACCGATATTTTTTTTGGCTCCACCACCAATGTTGTTGCTGAAACCGGTGGTGAAGGTACTAGAGACCAGTGACGAGCTTGTGGTCAGTCGCCTAGAAAACATGGTATTTGAACAAAAACAAACAGTTAGATGTGGATGTTTTTTTTTTTTTCGTATAGACGAGGAAAAAAAAAGTTTGAATGAAAAATTTGGGGGCACCTGTGAAAAAAATAAAAATAAATTAAAAAGTCGATTTAGAGTCTTCTGGTTGGATGATTTAACCCTAACCTCTATGAACAGAAGTGCTTGTGATTACCTCTTAATTCGGTTTTCAGTACGTATTCGGTGTTCGGTGTTCGGGCCTTTCAACGGGCCTTTCAACGGGCCTTTCAACGAGTAGTTATACTACTAAAAACCTTACAAGTCCGTCAATGCCATCTACATCTCAAATTAAACAATATCACAAACACAAACACACTGGTATCATTATTAATTAACGGAATCAATCATTTTTGACATTCACTCCTATGGAGCATTATAATAAAAACATAAATATAAAAAAAAACATATAAACAAATCTAACAATATTTTTTCTTTTCCTATCCTACGTACTTCTTTTTTCTTTTCCATATCCAGTTCCATATAATGGTTGTAACTTTTTACGAAGTCTCTGCTCCAATGACAAGAGCCAGGAGAGCCATGCGAACATACATGCCATATCTCATTTGTCTAAAGTATGCAGCACGTTGGTCGAAATCAACTTCTTCGCTAATCTCATTGTTGCGGGGGAGAGGGTGCATGATGCACATGTGCTTCTTGGCCAAGCTCAAGACACGCGAGTCAATAACATAAGTGTCCTTGAGACGCTCAAAGTCGGCCAGGTTGGCGAAGCGCTCCTTTTGCACACGAGTGCAGTAAATAACGTCTGATGAAGCAATGATGCTATCGCTCAGCACCTCGCTTTCTGCGCCAAGGCTGCCCTTGGCCTTCAGGTCATTTCTTATCTCTTCAGGGAGAGCAAGTTCCTTAGGGCTAACCAGCTGAATCTTGACATTGTAGTATTGCAGAAGCTTGCAAAGAGAATGCACAGGTCGACCATACTTCAGGTCACCCACAAATGTAACGGTCAAACCATTGACAGTTCCAAGCTCTTCACGAATAGTAAACAGATCCAAGAAAGCTTGCGTAGGGTGTTCAACTGATCCGTTACCACCGTTGATGATGGGAACAGGAGAGAACTTGGCAGCAATACCAGCACTTTCCTCTGAAGGATGTCTGAGAACAATGGCATCAGAGTAGCAAGCCATAGTGCGGATGGTATCCTGAAGAGTTTCGCCCTTCTTCACAGACGAAGCGTTCGTAGGCACGTTGATAACACGGCCACCGAGACGTTGCATAGCAGCATCAAAGGAAGAAGCAGTGCGGGTAGAGGGCTCGTAAAACAAAGTGGCTAAAACCCGGCCCTTGAGCAGATCAAGAACACCAACACGCTCAACGGCAAGACGCATTTCCTGGGCCAATGTGAACAGACGATGCAGGTCGGAACGAGTGAACTGGCGAACTGCCAAAACGTGTCTGCGCAAAAATGGGTTGTTACGCAAAGCCTCAGTAAGAGCAGTAGAAGGAGCAGGCTCACGGGCTAATGTGATCTCATCAGATCTCGTAACGTCCTTGACACTTCCGCCGGTAATGGACTCGCGGTCGGTCTCAATAACAGATTCACGACGGCCTACACGGGGTGGGGGGCCAGAGAAAGAGAAACGGGCAGCGCGACTCACCTTGGGAGATATAATGGATGCTGGTTCCACGGTTGTAGAGATGGGAATGCCGCTGGCAAGAGATGCAGTGCGAGGAATCAAAACAGAAGAAACGTCACGTCCAAAGCTCTCCAGCGTGGTAAGCTTACCACCTAAGCTAACAGTGCGACCACCAAAAGTCACTCTCTCAATAGAACCACAGAGCTGGCTAGCAGAAGCAGGAGACCATGTCTTGGAGCTCTTGACAACAACACGGTCCAAATCAATTTCAATGGAAGTGTCAGCCTGGTCATGAAGCTCAAATATTCTCTTAGGGTTGGTGAAGAGACGATCAGTAAACTGCTCAATGGTTAGACGGCCATCACGAATGGCACCGAACAGGAGAGAAAGAGAGTCAGCAAAGCCGACACCAACCAAATTGGTCTCACCGAGAGCATGAGCCAAACGGGCGGGCAAAATACCAACAGTGAAAATGTCAATATCCTCAAGATTCTCCCAAAGAGCAGCAATATCAGTCTTGGAGGGAAGGAAAGTGCAGGCAGGGAAGTCCTCCTGAGAAAAGAAAAGCGCATAAATGGAAACATCACAAGAAACGTCCAATCCTTTTTCCTTTGAAAGAGCAATAAGGTCAATGTCTTCCTTGCTAACAACGTTGGTAATGTGAACAGGTCTGCTGTGGAGACTGGCAAGAAGCAAGATGGAAGCAAGGTCAGTAGCTTGGGCATCAGTAACAATAGGCTTATAAGAAGGCCAGACATTAAAGTGTGAAGAAACTGTTGCAACCTTGTTCAGGTTATTGGAGAGCTGGTTGAAAGGAATGACAAGAGATCCAACACTTCCAGTAACAAGAGAGAGTTGAGGAGCATTGGAGTCATCAGCAGAAATGGAAAAGTTAAAGTCAGTGTAAGCGTTACCCTTGGAGTTTTCTTGAGCAACAGCAAGATCACGAGCATTGGTGATGTGACCATCGACACCAGTGGGAAGAATACGGTTGATAGTGAATCCAGATGCCAGGGCAATTTTGGAAACCTCTTCAAAGTCGCTAGAGCCAGCAACAGTCAAATCAGGCACAAAAGTGGCAACATTAATCAGTCCAGGAAGAGTGATAGTGTTGTGGCCAGTTTGAGCATCGTTCGAAGAGACATCAAGAGTAATGTTCATAGCAAGCGCCTCAACAAGAAGCTTGGCACACTTGACATTGGTGACCAATGGAACAGCGTAATCAACGGCCATTCTTCTAGTTCTGTAACCCTTGGACATGTAGTTAGCAGGGCGACGGAATCGGTTACTAGAGGGAAGATTGATATAGAGATCAATCAAGTTGTTAGCGAGATGCTGAGACAGAGAGTATTCAGACTTCTCGTCCTCACCCTCAGGCAAAACCTCAAGGTATTGAACAGGAATTCCATGCTCTTGAATAAAATCAGCAGTACCAGCAGTGGCAAAAAGCTTGTAACCCAACTCGTAAAGCTTCTTAACAGCAGGCAAAAGCTCAATCTTTTCCTTGAATGAACCAACAGACAGAAGAATGTTCTTCCTAGGGAGAGTGAAACCGGTAGCAATAAGAGACTTGAGGTAAGCTTCGTACTTGTTATGACCAAAGGCTGCAACCTCACCAGTAGAGGCCATCTCAACTCCAAGAATAGGGTCGGCTCCAGAGAGACGAGAGAAAGAAAACTGAGGAACCTTGATAGCAACGTAGTCTTTAGGGAGTTGTTTCAAAGGATAAGGCTCAACATCAAAGCCGCAAATAGCCTTAGTAGCCATCTCAATCAGATCGACGCCAAGAACCTTGGAAACGAAGGGGAAAGAACGAGATGCTCGGACATTACACTCAATAACTTTAATATCGTTGTTCTTAGCAATGAACTGAATGTTGAAAGGACCAGTAACGTTGAGAGCGTTACCAATTTTGGCAGTAGCAACAACAATGCGTCTAACAGTTTCAGGGTCCAAATCCTGAGGAGGAACAATCAGAGTAGCGTCACCAGAGTGGACACCAGCATTTTCAACGTGCTCAGAAACAACGTGCATAATAAGCTTACCATCCTTGGCAACAGCGTCCATCTCAATCTCCTTAGCTTCCTCAATGTACTTGGTGATAACGACGGGGAAATCACGGGAAACTTCGACAGCCTGTTGAAGGTAGTTGCGCAGATCATCCTTAGAGTAGACAGTGTTCATAGCAGCACCAGACAAGACGTAAGAAGGTCTCACGAGAACGGGGTAAGAAACCTTGTCGGCAAATGACTCGGCCTCTTCAAAAGAGGTAAGTTCCTTCCAAGCGGGCTGATCGACACCAATGGTATCAAGCATACGAGAAAACTTGTATCTGTTCTCAGCACCATCAATCATTTCAGGAGAAGTACCAAGAATCTTGACGTTCTGTCGGTGAAGTGGAAGAGCAATATTGTTGGACGTTTGACCACCCATGGAAATGATAACACCACTAGAGCTTTCAAGCTCGTAGATATCCATAACACGCTCCATGTTAATAACTTCAAAGTAAAGTCTATCAGCCTCATCGTAATCAGTAGAAACGGTTTCGGGGTTGTAATTGATCATGATGGTTTTAGTGCCCTGTTCGCGTAGAGTACGGACAGCGCGGACTGCGCACCAATCGAACTCAACAGAAGAGCCGATACGGTAAACACCTGAGCCAAGAACCATAACTCCGTGATCATCAAAAGTGACATCATGGGTATTAGCATTGTAAGTCAGGTAAAGGTAGTTGGTGTAAGCAGGGAACTCAGCAGCGACAGTATCGATCTGCTTGACAAAAGGAGTAATGCCAGCTTCAACACGAATTCTTCGAACGGCAAGCTCGTTAGATCCAACAAACTTGGCAATTTGTCTATCTTCAAAACCAAGCTGCTTGGCTTCGCGGAGTAAATTAATGGGAAGGGAGGTGGCAGAAAAAGTAGAGAGATTTTTTGAAAAGGTAATCAAGTTGTTCAACTTATTCAAGAACCATTTATCAATTCTGGTCATGCTCCAGACTTTATCAACACTGTAGCCACTATCCAAAGCGTTGGCAATAGCAAAGAGGCGCTGGTCAGAAGGAGTCTGAAGCTCGGTATCAATGTCAATGGACATGAGGGCGTCGGTAGAGTTGAAACCAATGTTGTGGAAATCAGTAGAGCGAATGGCCTTTTGAATAGCCTCTTCAAAGGTTCTACCAATACTCATGACCTCACCAATAGACTTCATACTAGATGAAAGCTGGGTGCTAACACGAGTGAACTTTTTGAGATCCCATCTGGGGATCTTGACTACAACGTAATCCAAAGAAGGCTCAAAGCAAGAGCAAGTGGACTTGGTGACAGCGTTTTTGATGTCATCAAGGCGAATGTTAAGACCAAGTTTGGCAGCAATGAAGGCAAGAGGGTATCCAGTGGCCTTGGAAGCAAGAGCAGAAGAACGAGAAAGACGGGCATTCACCTCAATAATACAGTACTCCTTAGAGAAAGGATTGAGAGCATACTGAATGTTACACTCACCAACAACTCCCAAATGACGAATGACATTGACGGCAGTAGTTCTGAGCATATTGTAGTCTTCATCAGAAAGAGTCTGAGAAGGAGCAACGACAATAGAGTCACCAGTGTGAATTCCAAGGGGATCAAAGTTCTCCATGTTACAAACAGTGATACAGTTGTCAAAAGCGTCACGAACAACTTCGTACTCGACTTCCTTCCAGCCCTTCATAGAGCGCTCCACAAGAACCTGGGGAGAGGTAGCAAATGCTTTATTACAAAGAGCAATAAGCTGCTCATTGTCATCAGCAAATCCGGATCCGAGACCACCAAGAGTAAAGGCAGCACGGACAATGACGGGAAATCCAATTTCCTTGACAACCTCAAGAGCTTCAGCGACAGAAGACGCAGTGGCAGACTTGGCACACTTCTCGCCAATTTCCTCCATAGACCGAGCAAACAACTCTCTGTCTTCAGTGGTGATAATAGTGTCAATAGGGGTACCCAGAACCTTAACGCCCAGGCTTTCAAACTCATCCTTGAGAGCAATACCAACACTAAGAGCAGTCTGACCTCCAAAAGTACAGTAGATTGCGTCAGGTCGTTCGTGCTTGATTACTTTGCGGACAAATTCAGCGTTGACAGGGAGGAAGTAAACCTTGTCAGCTAGACCCTTGGAAGTCTGGATAGTAGCGATATTGGGGTTGATGAGAATAGTGTAAATTCCCTCTTCCTTCAGGGCCTTGATAGCCTGAGAACCAGAGTAATCAAACTCACCTGCTTGGCCGATAGAGAGACCACCAGACCCAAGAACAAGAACCTTTTTGGCCTCAACACGAGGGTGTTTAGCATCGTTTTCAGCCTTAAGGCCACCAGGGAAGGCAACAGGCTTCAAAGCACCAGTAGCCTTGTGGTCCTGGATAGTCTTAATGAAGACATCAAAAAGGAACTCGGTATCACGAGGACCAGGGGTAGATTCGGGGTGGAACTGGACGGAAAAAAAAGGCAGCGACTCGTGGTAAACACCTTCATTTGAACCATCGTTGGCGTTAACAAAAAGCTCCTTCCAGCCGTCGGTCAAAGTGGCGACATCAACAGCATAACCATGGTTCTGAGAAGTGATGTAACATCTACCACTAATAAGATTGGTAGCAGGGATATTGTGACCACGGTTACCAAACTTGAGCTTCAGGGTAGAGGCGCCAGAAGCGCTGGCAAGAAGCTGGTGACCCAAACAGATACCAAATACGGGAGTCTTCTTCTCGGCAAGGACAGTTTCGAGACGAGAAATGACGTTTTTCAAAGTGCTGGGATCACCAGGACCGTTGGAAATGAAGAGACCATCGTACTTTTCCTTCTCTGCAAGGAAGTCGTAATCCCAAGGAACAACCTTGAGCTCAATACCGCGGTGGACAAAGCATCTGATTTGATTGTATTTCATGCCCACGTCGACTGCTAGCACTCTAAGAACACGGCCATCTGGGCCAAGCTTGGCAGTCTCGGGGGAGGGAGAGTAAATAATAGGCTCCTTGATAGAAACCTCAGCAACGAGGTTACGAACGTTGGGGTCGACCCAGTCAATTTGGGTAAAATCGTTCTTCCAGTTGGCGGAGGGAGTAGTGACACCAGCATTCTGGGTCAAGATGCGACAAAGAGTAGATCCCTTGGTTCTAATATGCTGGGTAAGAGATCTAGTATCAACTCCGTAAATGGCAGGAATATCCTGCTCTTTGAGCCAGGCTCCAAGAGAAGAAGTAGCGAGGTAGTGGGAGTATTGCTCAGTGTAACTGGCAACAACAAGACCAGCGACGTGAATCTTGTCGGACTCGAAGTATCTGGGCAGGTTGGAAATGACACTATCCATGGTCTCACGGGAGGGCACACCGTAGTTACCTACAAGAGGGAAGGTAATAACCAAAATCTGACCGCGATACGAAGGGTCGGTAATGGACTCGGGGTAACCAACCATACCGGTTTGGAAAACCAACTCACCGGCGACAGACTTATCAGCACCAAAAGAGTAACCCTGGACGACAGTTCCATCCTTGAGCTCCAAGGTGGTAAGCTTGTTGTCCGCATGAAGGGGAGGGAAAATGGGCAAAGAAAGTTGACTCATCTATTTTCTTTTGTTAGCGAATTAAGGGATTAAGGGATACGAGTCGTTACTTACTGTGCTTAATGGAATAGAAACGGATCTTTTTCAAGTATTATGGGTTGTCGGTAGACTAAAGTGAATTCTTGAACGAATCACCAAATGAATGAAGTTGGGGTTTTTGAGATCAGGCTCTCTGCTGCTATGGCAGTATTAGCTTGATACATGACGGAGTAGACGAGTGATTGAGAAGAAAGTGAATGAGAAGAGAGTGAATGGGAAATATAGGAACCTACCTCTGTCTTCACCTGCCAAAAGAAAAAAAAAGTTGATTTCTTTTGAGCTTCCTATGGGATACAGACAAAATGGACAGTACTGAACAATCAAAGGTATGCGGTAATCGAGAGATCAGTAGTCCAAAATGGTGCTAAAGGAGAAGATAGAGGAAGAGAGAGAGAGAAGAAGAAGAGGAAAAAGGGAAAAGGAAAGAAGAAAAGGAAAAAAAGAGGGAAAAAGAAGAGGGAAGAAGAAGGGAAAAAGAAGCTGTGAAATATCTTGTTTCGAAGGGAAAATTTTTTTAAATTTTTTTTTTTTTCACTTCCTTGGGATCAAAGACTATTTTGGGACAGGTGCATGCATTTATAGCAACTGTAAGCTCGAAAGGCAGCAAACGGTGAGACCCAGCGATCACAACGGAACCAGCAAGTAACGCTCCGGTAGAGACCTAGCATATCCGACGCCTTAATGGCTTTGAGGTTTGAGCCGGCGGAATAACTTGAGAAAACTTTCATGTGTGGCGTGTTTAGCAGGGTCAGTAAGAACGGAATTCAGCTGTCACTAGACTATGCAGCGTTCGGCTATAGTCTACTGCGAGATGATGATGTGTGAAAATGAGGGAGGAGACCATCATGGTTATCATAACTTGTACCAGTGAATGGTGTGGAGTCCTAATGCTTCGAGGCTAATGCTTCGAGATCAAGTGGTAAGCCTTATGCGATTGTAGAATATATTGTCCAAAGCTCGTTAGAATGTTATAAGACTGGTGATTAGCAGCCGTAAAGCGGGAATATCAAAATTTGAGTTAATGACCGTTAAACTCTCCCTTTCACTGGACTTGATTCGAAATAGTGGATTCACAATTGAAATTGGTTAGAGTCGTTAGAACAGACTTTGTTCACTTGTGACATTGTAGAGGTGAGTCGAGATTTCTTGCTAACGAACATTATCATGATGTCTGGTTTAGTTTAAGCCCAACTTCGAATTCCAAGTCCTGTACATATGACTCTGACATCAGCTGAATGCTGAAGGCTGAATGCTGGATATTAATATATAATATTGTCTACCGGTTAGCAGAAGCGACGTCGATGTCAACAATGGAGATCTAGACTTTTTTAATATCCAATTGTTTAACGCGTACAGCTGAATATTTGTCATTCTCAATTGTCGATATCTCAGATCCACACAGAGAACAACCTTAAAAATCAGTTAATTGGCGTTCTAGCCTATGAGGATATTATAAATATCAAAGGCCGAGCCATTATAATGAATTCAGTCCAACCTCCGTACAGAAACCCACCGCAGAAAAAAAAACAAAAAGGATCTAGACCAGTCATTGTCACAGCGATACCCTCTCCTCTGACTCAACGTTACTGGCACTCGTCAGGACAACTCTTGGCCGCATTCAAATTTACCACAAGTGGCCTGCTTTCGTCATTATAATACCGATTTTTTGCTTGCTGGAATCTCTTATTTCGGATCTTTAATACTGTTCTTGCGCTTACTCTTACCCACACTCGTGCCCTCGCGCTTCAGGCCTTCGCTAAACAGTGCTGCAGTAGAGTAGCCGTAGATAGAGCCGTTCCGACAACGAAGTAATAAATACAAGCACTCTCGCACTTTCGTGCGTACAAACTCTTTGCTTGCAATATTATATATAGTATTCTTCAGCTGAGAGAACTCTCCAGATTCAAGTCTAACGGAACACCTGAACTAGCCGTTTTTTCTTCTAAAGTTGGGTCGATCGGGATCAGCACTGAACCGAAAATTTAAGCTAAAAAGGAACAATGGATAAACCGTTACAGCACTTTGACAGCACCAACAACGACAAAACAGACACCAGTACCGGAATCGAAGCTCTGTCGCCATCATCATCCTCATTATGTGCTGCTGCCAAGTCCAACAACCCAAACACTGCATCCACAGCCACAGCAAAACATCATCATCATCATCATCAACCTCTTAAACTCAAGGCATGGACAAAAGAATGGATCAATGAAATTAGGGGATCCACTTTCACCATCGTTTTAACAATCGCCATCGCCATTTTCACCGACATCTTCGCCTACTCCATCGTCGTGCCAGTTGTGCCCTACGCATTTGTCTCGCGCATGGGCCTAGAAGCAGCAGCCGTCCAGACCCAAGTTGCCGCCTCACTCGGCGTTTACTCCGCGGGGCTTATTGTGGGGTCAGCCGTGTTTGGGCTACTGGCTGATAGACTTAAACGGAGGCAAGCCCTCATGATTGGAGGACTCGTGCTCGTTCTTGCTGCAACACTCGTGCTGTGTCTAACGAAAGTTATTTGGCTCTATATGGTCGGAAGGCTCCTCCAGGGATTCTCGGCCGCGGTGGTGTGGACGGTTGGGTTGGCAATAATTGCTGATACGGGGGAACCGAATAATTTGGGGTTTTTGATGAGTTTCCCGGGAATGGCAAGCTCCCTTGGCGTGTTTCTTGGCCCACTTATTGGCGGCATCGTGTATGAAAAGTCTGGCTACTACTCAGTGTTCTATGTTGTCTTTGGTGTTATTATACTCGATATAATCTTGAGACTGTTCATGTTGGAAAAAGGCCAGCTTAACAAGTATAGACATGAACGCGCTGTTCAGTTTGGTCAAATGAATCCGCAACAACTTACAGAAGAACAGACCCTTTACATGGCACGGTTCATCGATGTTCCGCCTTCTGATGATGCCGCCCACAAAGCAAAACAAAAAGAACTACAGGAACTGCACGGCAGCCACATAAAGCTGTTTGGAAAGCGCCGTCAAATCCCGGCCATTATATCGCTTCTCAAGTATCCCCGAATTATCAACGCAGTCTTGCTGGGCACTGCGATAGCCTGGGTTCCGACATGCCTCGACACCACGCTGCCTCTTCGCCTCACCGAGCTATTCGAGTACAACTCAATGCAATCCGGCCTCGTATTTCTTGCGCTTGCAATCCCCTCGATTGCTCTGAGCCCCATTTTCGGCCGCATAGTTGACCACTACACTCCACCGCGCTACATTGTTTCTGGGGCCTACTTGCTCATGATGGCGCCATTCATATGTATGCGGATTCCTGACACGGACACAACGCAGAACCGAGTAATCCTGATTGCGCTTGTAGGGCTGGTTGGCGCATGTTTGGCGGCTGCTATTCCGCCTACCATGGCAGAAATGAGCTTAGCGGTGGATGAAATTGAAAGCCGACACCCGGGCATATATGGTAAAAACAAGGGATTTGGCCAAGGGTGTGGGCTTTTCAATATGGGGTACTCGCTGGGGACTTTGGTTGGGCCGTTCCATTCGGGGTTGACGAGGGAGAGGGCCGGTTGGAATACGATGGTGCTGTCGATTGCTCTCCTGTGTCTGGGCGTGGCAGTGGTCTCGATCTTCTTCACGGGCGGCTCACTAGTGTGTAAGAGGAAGGGCAGGGTTGCCAAAGTGACCAGCAATGTGGCTGTATGATGGCCCTATTGGTGTGAGGTCGCAACTCTGAAATTTATGTATATAAACGACTGCAAATGACCATAATCTGTATTTCTTTCTCTCTTCAATCACTACTTCAATTGCTCGTCTACCAACTTAACATCATCATCAACATCAATCTTCAATCATCAATCATCAATCAACTATGAGTAAGCACACTACAATGCCAGATGATGCCCAGGGCATCAAATTCGTCGGCGATTTGTTGTACGTGATATCTGCTTCTGTCTCCCACAGAGACTACCCAGTCGGCGGTTGGATGGACCAAGTGAGCAAGCATCTCCACGATATAGTAGGAGTTCCGCACACCATGAAGGTTCTTCGACGCTCTGCCCTCGACAGACACGACGCACTTTGGGCGTACCTTGCCTACTTTTACAACCTCAGCGGTAAAGTCACGTTCTTTGGTTTCTGCTCCAGCTGCATGCAAAGAAATCCATTGGATCTCAATATGAATGCGAAATTCGTGCCCGCTTTACTTATTGGCTTGCGGTCTTTATATGTTGGATCTTCCTCGTATAAGACTGGCATTGAGGCTTGGTGGGATGTGCACGTGGATCTCCTTTCTTGCATCTTTCTCACAGCGTATGATACCTGCACTCATGACGAACAGAAGGTCTATACGGCTATTTCGTTGGCTCTTAGCATGTTGAAGGCGTTCAAGAAGGGCAAAAAGTCGTTGAACTGATCGATTGAAGCGAAGAGAAGTGGGAATGTCCCGTTAAGGATTGTGGTACAAACACAAGTCGCTAATAAATGTTCTTCGCTTCTTCTAACTAGGCGCTCGAAAGCCATATCTACTGCAATTGAAAAAAAAAAAAAAAAAAAAAATCGGTATTAAAATGAGACTGAAAAGAAAGAGAAGGAAACTAAGTAAAAAAGTAAATGAATAAATAATAAAAAAAATGGGTCTCACAAAAAACTACATTGCGTATTTTGATTTGGACTTGTAATCTGGGTTGTTGTGCAATCCCGCTAGATCGGGATTACGGGGATCAACCTTTCCACTCCAGCAATACTTGTCAAGACACTGCTTACACTGGTCTGTTGGAGTGTACTGACCCTGTCTTTCCCGCTCACGCTGGATAGTAGCACACCCCACACACGTTGGCCAGTCATCAACATCCGTTTGGTCAAACAACTGGAACCCTGCATCATACCATGCTTCAATCTGGTCCTGCTGGTACCGCGTAGCAAGGCCCGAAACATTGGTCATATGCGTAATAGGCGTATTAGCAACATACACAATGATGGGAGGCACAGCAGAGAAATCTCCAGCATCAAGCGTACTCTGGGGTGCATAATCGCGCGCATAGCACCCGAAAAACGTCGGCTCCGTCGTCAACCCTAAATTTATAAACGAGTTGGTATCAGGGACATTGGGGAACACAACATGCCCGAATCCGGCCACATCTGGGTGGTTCTCGGGAGTTTGGGATCGCCCGTAACTCATGAGCATTGTTTTCCCGTTGGGCCACTGGTACTTTGTGTCAACAGAGACATCAAGGGCTAAAATTATGTCAATGTTGCGGTCCTTTTGTAAAAGGGGCCAGAAGGAAAGGAGCTCATCGTCTGTGGCGCCGTCCACAAACCCGAGGTGGTCGGAGGTGACGACCTCGGAGGTGGAAAGGGCGAATTTGCCGTCGCTGCCGGGGGTGTAGTTCTTGAACGGATTGGGGTTCATGACGGCAAGATTGAGTCTTGTGGAGTCAAAAATTTGGCCGGCCAAGTCTCCCAGGGCAGAAATAAATGCGCCGTCGTTGATTGTTTCCCAGTGAATGACTGTGTTGAACACACTAGACGACGCTCCCATAAAGAACCCGGCGTTGTCGTATCCGGTGTTGCAGTTGCCGTCTATGGTTTTTCCATTGTCGAGCGCGCTCCCGGCGTACTTGAGGTCGGCAAACCCATGCACAGACGGACCGTACGATCCAATCTCATGAGGCGTTATTTCAAAGATAGTACTATTAAGGGAAGTTCCAGGAGTAGTGATTTGGCCCAAGGTAGTCAAGATTGGGAACGGCCCATCGTGACTCCTGAACGAAGCGAAGTCAGCAATATCTCTCCACTCCATATCGCGTGCTGCATTCGAGGAGTCCACAAACTGGTACGACAAGAGACGGCCATAAACGTCCGTAAGGGAAACCGGGAACCCTGCGGCCGCCTTTCTTACCAAGTCGGCTGCAATATTTGCATAATCAAGAAGCGTGTTTACGTAGGTACTCGAACCGGGTTCGACGAGGTCGCTTGTAAACTTCCATATGTTTTTGTTATTTCTCAGCGAGCTGACTGTTGGAAAGTCATTAAGGTACAATGAGCCCACGAGCCATGCACCACCGCTGACACCTGTCATATGCGATGCACCTTGCAGGAGCCCACTCAGGCGACCCTTTTTATTGGTTTCGCGGGCATCCAGGGCCTGCAGAACGCCAGCGCCCATACAATGGGCACGATATCCACCTCCTGGGATTGCAATTCCGACGTTAATTTTATTTCTGGTTCCATCTTTATCTGTCCAAAACAGGTCATCGACGTTCGTGTCTTGTAGATTGAGGCGGGAGATGAAGCCCTTGAGCGCAGATTGGGACGCCGACCAGCGACCGTTGAGGTAGTCTTGTTCCTGGGGTGATAGCGAGTCCGCCGACCGAAGGATTGGTTTAGCTGGGCATTTGACGGATGCGGGAGCGTAAGAGTGGTTTGGCGTTTTGGCGAGTACCACTGTTACGAAGACTGCTGTTGCAGACAATAATGAGGGTATGGCAACCATATTGAAAAGGCATCAACCACTTACGTCCTGTCAAGTTATACTTATAGGAAGATTTGTGATATTTTCTGATGAAACTGGTTTAGAGGGCTTATTATTTTAATCAAACACACTGAGTCTGGAGTAAATGGATATTTGGATCATGATAAACCAGATAATTAATAATGCATGAAGAATTTCGAGAGCCATGGTAATCCAATAGAAATAAAATGAATCACCGAAAGGAATAGGTATGGCCTGGTGACACATGTGGTTTTGCCTAAAATGCATAATACTAAAAAAATGTCTCCAGGACCAAGCTTCAAAATTAAGAAGTTTTAGTCAAAACTCGGGTGTTATGGAGAAACGTTAATACTTAGTCGAGGTATTGGTTGTCCACGGAATTAATAAAACAGTTACATGAGTTAGTCTAAAGTCTAGACTAATGAGTTGGCTAGTTGCAAGCCATGTATGTTGTAAATAATTAAAATTATGCAAGAAGGATAGTAAGATGACTCTGTACATGTGCATTATAAACCTCCGCCGTGGTATTTGTATAGTCGAGGCTCCACAGTGATTTCGAGATACTCAAGATTTCGCCAAAGGACGCAATCCTGAGAAACCGCCAAAAGTCGCTTATAATCGCCTCTAATGCCGTTCGTTCTTCGCTTGTGAATGCAGCACTAACCAACACAAACAATGGCCACGAAAACGCAGTCCCTCTAAAATCGGTGTTTGGAAAACTTTTCAGCACGTCCACTGCAATTTGAAAAGCCGCCCGTACCTCGGGGACCAGATCAAGACGCACAGTGGACGTCATGCGCGTATAATGAATGAATGTCGAAATCTGCCAAATGATTTGGATTTGTGTGTCAAGAGTAGTTGTAAGAAGATCGACGTGAAACGGCTTGCATTCGTTTATTTTATCTTCAATGTAGGTCATTTCGTTATGCTTTTCGTCAGTGTCAGTGTCAGTGTTGACGGCGTGGTGCTGTGTGCTCCAGTATGAAATGTATCCGCAGTACACTGACCATTTGGTGGGGACGGCCCAAATGCTATCGAAGTTAGCACATAGTGAAATGTCGTCAAGCGACTTGAGAGGAATAATGGGTTTATGACAGTCAATAAATGACGCAAAGGTATCGTATTTTGTTATGCGAGCGGTCAAGAACCACGTAACGTAATCGCGGGCTTGAGAAAGAAGGCATTTGACTGTGTTTCGACATGCATTCAAGTGTACACGCCACTCCTCTGACTTGACCTCCATAACATCCAGCGTCAGCTGGCACAGAATGCCACCCAAAACATGAGTATCATGTAGCTGTTTCTTTTCTTGGATTTCTTTTGACAAATACTGAAACGACAGCGTTCGGTGCCTTTGTGCGCTTTCACCATAAAAGGAGTTCCCCTCACGAAGCTGCATAGCAGAAACCGCTAAAAGGCCATGAAAACATGAGAGGGAGTTGACTGCCACGGGGAGGTAGTACTGTGTGGAGGAGTTGCACATGACGTCGGGGTTGGCTGGATCTAAGGATGGGCACGTGAATTCGAGGTAATGTTGGAAGATATCGTGGATTGTTGGGTCTGCTAATGCGCTACCGATGCTTGATGCAATACCCAAAGCAGCACGAATTGAGGGAGGGATAGGTGTTTGGGAAGAGGTCTGACGAGTGTATAATGTCAGTTCGTCATTTACAGGGCTCAAAGATTCATCGTGAGGAAATATTGAATCATCAGAAAGAAGCGAAAGCATATCTGGATGAAGAAAATCAAGACTTTCAGCGCTTTCAGAGCTTTTGACACTCTCAGAACTTTCGGAGTTTTGGTTGTCTGCTGGCTCGTTATGGTCTAAATTTTGTACAAACTTTTGCGGAGAGGAGAAATGCATGCTGGTGAGAGCTATGCTTTCGAGAGAATTGAGTATGCTTGTAGAAAGAAGAGCAGGTGAATTCAAAGGTTGAGTCAGCGGATGGATGGTAGCCGGCAAAAGGACTGGGGAAGTTTGGACCAAGGAGTCTGAATTGACAGCATTAGAGGATATTAAGAAATCATGGCCTGGGCTAGTATTATTTGTGTCAAGTAGAAATGAGGACGACTGGTGCATGAATCCGTTTTCACATTCTGAAATGGCAGCAGAACCAAACGAAGCGAGGGAATATATAGCCCGGGGTCTTGTGTGGGGAGAAGTTATATTATTTGCAGCAGACGAATGAGGATTAGTGACAGATGAAGACACACTAGCGGCAGATGAAGAGGGGTCAGTCGTAAACGCCAGGGTGGTTAGAGAGCCAAATGATGTGTCTGCTATGGCTGTGGTAGATGAAGCAGGAGCAGGAGGCTGCTTTTTCTTTACTCTTGAGGTAGCGGCTCGAGGAGGCGTTTTTTTTTTAATGGCTGACGGTTGTAATGGCCCAGTTCTCTTGGTTCTTTTGAGTCTTGGAGGAGTGTACGCTTCTGTTGGAGAGAACGTGGAGCCCACTTCTTCGTTGTCAACCCACTTGAGTCTCAGCGAGTAATCGCAGTCGAGTCCACGTCGTTGGCAGACCTTACAGATTGGTTTCTGGCGGTCGCACTTGATTCTACCATCTTTGCAGTTATTGCATCCTATGAGTAACAGTTAGCATTGGTATCAAGAGAGCTTGCGTAGACATTGCTCAGGTTGACAAGTACTTTACGTACTTTACTTACCATCGAAGGACCTAGTTTTTGGTGGCTGCATGATGGTGGAAGTGGGAGAATGGGCTAAGTGCGCAATGGTGGGAAGAGAAGTAAAGCTACGTACTAGCCTAGGAATAGCACGAGCGAGAGTTATGAGTACTGTGAGGAGATCAGCGTTAGTGGTGTTGGTCGACAATATATCTGGTGAGTTGACTACCGGTATGGTTTACGCGTAGGCTACCAGTAGCTAACAATTGGCATTTTAGAATTTAGAATTTAGAAATTTTTTTTTTTTTTTTCAGTTAGAGTATCGGTAGACCAGGTCAACGGGGTCTACTAGTCTGTATACTATGTATACTAGACTATGTAGCCTGCGGTAGATTGCACCGATGGAGGGTGAAGGATTAGACTAATGAATATTGCAGCGGTAGTTCAAAGCTACAAGTTAATTAGGTCTCATCGACAAATCTGAGTTCACCCGTGAGTAGTCTACATACCGGAATATATTTCGTACCGATAGTCTGCAGGAGGCCTATTCAAAAAATTCAAGCAACTCTTAAGCTCAGCTGAGAAGAAATTAGAATGTGAGAACGAAGGTCGTTATCAATCTAAACGGATTTATCTAAACTGTTTGAAAAAGAAACAACGTTCTCAGGGCCAATATTTCTACTATGGTGAATGAGCGAAAAGAGAGGTGGAAAACTGAGTCTGGGTGCGGACTAGGTGCGGACTAGACTTCTAGGCCCAGTTGATTGAGATCTCGAGTCAGACTTGTGGTACGTATTACGTACTCAACGTTCGCATGAATGGGCCCAGTTACTCCTAGACTATTGGTCTACTGTAGTACATAGTATACTACATACTCATGGATCCTCCTAGAGCTCATCCTCCTACTCAACCCCTCAAAGCCTTGCACCTTAACCCCTATCTTATCTGTCCCGATCCGATATCTTAAAAGTATACTATACTGTACAGTACTACAGTGGTATAAGTCTACTATAAGAAGCCTAGCCTCGGCCCGCTCTTCCACTCGATCCGTAATCTCGCTCAGACCAATAAGACCTCGTGCTCGCATCAGATTACTAACCCCGGAGATTCCAAAGACTCCAGAGTCCAGACCATTCCACAATTTACACTGAGTCAGACTGGCATATACTGTGAGGTTTTAGCTTCAAGTGCTAAGACGTTAGTAAGAAGTATAGTTTTCCACTGCAATATTTTGACGAACCTTGCTAACGAACGGAAATACTGAATTTTTTTTTAAATTTTTTTTTTTTTATAAAACAACGCCCTTTTTCCCTTCTTCTCTCTCTTTTCCCTCTTCTTCATTATTCAAGTATTTTTCTACCAAAGGAATAAAAAAGAACAATCACTTTTTGCATTCATCATAATCATCACACACACACTCGCCCTCTTTTCAATATATATACCATGCTTTCTAGAACAATTCCAAGAACCCTCTCTTTCATGAGACCGGCTGCTTCTGCCATTCTCCGCCCGGCCGCCCTCAGCCAGACTCAAACTAGACAGTATCACCCAAAGGTGCTGGACCACTACAACAATCCCCGCAATGTGGGATCCATGAACAAAAACGACCACGATGTCGGCACTGGTCTCGTCGGTGCCCCCGCGTGTGGCGATGTCATGAAGCTTCAGATCCGTGTTGACGATAACGGAATTATCAATGACGTCAAGTTCAAGACGTTTGGTTGTGGTTCTGCCATTGCCTCATCGTCATATGTCACCGAGCTGGTGAGAGGCATGTCTCTGGACGATGCTAGCAAGATTAAGAATACCACAATTGCCAAGGAGCTGTCGCTTCCTCCCGTCAAGCTGCACTGCTCCATGCTGGCAGAGGATGCCATCAAGAGTGCAATTAAGGATTACAACTTGAAGAGAAAGATTGCTGGCGGCCCTACACTGGGTCCTGATGCTGTTGCTCAAACTGCCACTGCCTAGTCTGGTTGGTTACATGAAAAGATTGTGTGTATATTGTGTGTAATAAATATTTATTTTAGTTGATGTCGACTTTATGCCTTGATTAGGGACTTTTGTCCGAGGGGGGGTTTCGGGGACTGTAGTCTACGTAGCTTGGTCAGATAGTTTGGTCAATTAGACGTGGGTTTAAATTGAGTATGATTCATGAGGGGACTCCGAAGATCGGTCTCAATTAATACCTGAATGGTTTGATTAAATCCTTGAATTTGATTTGATGGAATTAATTCTACGTCCCGTGTAGCTTTATACGGTAAAGCTTAAGCTCAGTAGAGTCAGATTAAATCGCATTGAAAATACTTCAAGCGCGAGCTCTCGAAGGCAAAGTTTTGAGTCTTTGGATCCGACCAAAGTAGAGACCTTTGGTTCACAGTACGTTGGCCAGTGGCGTCGATCATGAAATATTTAAAATTTAAATTAATTGCCTCGATTCGAGTTCAAATTCAGGTTCAATGGACAAGCCTTGATAGCCGACACAAACGAATATATAGATATCCCTAGGTGGTCATGTTATCACCTGCTTAAGTTGAATGCATGGTCATGATCAAGATGTTGGTAAACTGACGACATCGCCATCAAAGGCTCAAAATACGTCACTCAGCTTAATCAGCCTGTATCACAAAAGCTGACCAGCTCACAGTTACATTCTACGCCCGCCTCTTAATGCTACTCAAGCTTAAGATATCATATAACGTGCAACTACCCGTGATTGTCAAGCCACAGTGAGGCTTATTGTCCGTTCACTATCGGTTCCCTTATAAATAACACGAATCGTCTTCTCAACTCAATGAAATCATGTAAAACTTTTGGCATCTTAACTTACACACTTCTTTCAGCAATGGGGATCCCCAATTACAGCTCAATTAGTACTATAGAGTATATTCGCCTAGAGACCGACGATGCTGACGATTCCGACGCTTCTGACTCCTCAGAGGGATACTTACCAGGAACCACTAAAAGAAGTCGTGGCTACATTACGGTAGATGGAAAAGTGGCTACTGGTGGAACAACAAAAGATTTAGAAGTAGGCGAATCCAGCAATAATAACAACATCTTTAAAGACCCAGATGTCGCTAATTACTATCGAAACTTGTACGAAGAAGCTCAGTATGAAGGAAGACACGCGTTTGCCCCCAATTTCGAGTGGACGGAAGAGGAAGAGCAACAATTGGTTTGGAAACTAGAATGGCATGTCGCCTTATGGGCTAGCATCATGTTCATGGCCCTCCAGATGGACCGTGGAAACATCAGTCAAGCCCTGTCCGACAACATGCTAGGCGACTTGAACATGACCACAAATGACTACAACATGGGTCAATCCTTATTCTACATTTCATTCCTAGGTGCCGAACTGCCGTCGCAGCTAATCTCGAAGAAGCTGGGCCCCGATAGATGGGTCCCCTTACAAATGACATTATGGTCTATCGTCGCCATAAGTCAGTCACAGGTAACGGGGCGAACCAATTTCTTCATCACGCGAGTGCTGTTGGGACTCCTTGAGGGCGGGTTCATTGCTGATGTCGTGCTTTGGTTGTCTTACTTTTATACAAGCAAGGAACTCCCGTTCCGGCTCAGTATATTTTGGACTGCTAGTGCTGCCACGCAGATTATCACCTCGGTGCTGGCGTTTGGAATTCTGCGCTTAAGAGGGCTTTGTGGATGGGAAGGCTGGCGGTGGCTGTTCTTTTTGGAAGGGTTTATTACGCTACTTGTTGGCGGTGCTTCTTTCTTTCTGATGCCGGCGTCGCCTGTCCAGACCAAGACATGGTTTAGACCAAATGGATGGTTCACTGATCGTGAAGAACTGATTGTTGTAAATCGAGTTCTTCGCGATGATCCTTCAAAGGGAGACATGCACAATCGGGAAGCCATTACGCTGAAACTACTTTGGTATTCCATTACGGACTACGATCTGTGGCCATTATATCTTCTTGGTCTTTTTACATTCATCCCCGTATCCACTACAAGTACATACCTGACACTAACACTGCGAAGCCTTGGGTTTGACCCGTTTTCCACAAACCTGCTGACCATTCCAGCCCAAGTGACCCACATAATATTTCTGCTCCTCATTACGTGGGCTTCTGAGCGATACAACGAGCGCACCTACATTGCAATCCTGCAGCCACTGTGGCTGCTTCCTTGCATTGCGATGCTCCGATGGTGGAAGGGATCACTCGAGAACATTTGGGGCACCTATGCAATTCTCACCGTCTTGCTCTCTGCGCCTTACATCCACGCTATCCTCGTAAGTTGGTGTTCTCGCAACTCCAACACTGTTCGAACCCGAACCGTGTCAGCCGCATTATACAATATGTTTGTTCAAGCTGGCGGGATTATAGCCTCAAACATTTACAGGAAGGACGATCTCCCCAAGTATCATCGAGGCAATACGCAGTTGTTTGGAATTGCTGTGTTTTCGTTCCTTTTGTTTTTGGCAACAAAGTCTTACTATGTGTGGAGAAATAAGTCAAGAGACAGAATTTGGAATTCAATGACGTCCGGTGAGCAGAATGATTATAGAATGTCAACGACGGACTTGGGAAACAAGCGACTAGATTTTAGATTTGCGCACTAGATGGAATACCACACACACACACACACACACACACAAGCATCTAGGTATATTATACTGTTGGTTTAAATAAAAAGACGTTCATGTAATGACTACGTACGATATTTGAGGAGTTTTTTATTTTCATCTCAAGTACGAAGCGTATTAGAAATAAGAGCTGTGTAAAGATCATGGTGTTTCAGCCGTGCGTCAGCCGTACGATAAGCTATAATCATAACTCACTTGAATCGATCGCTACCAGTATATGGATCCCTA
>JAJMKT010000325.1:0-26582 GCA_030563985.1 Geotrichum restrictum
ACTTCTAAGAAGAAAATATCGGCACCCCCCCCCCTCACTACGTAGTACACCGGGCCCCATACGGTACGTACCGCCGTAATTAAGCTTAAACTACCTAGTCTATAGCTTAACTAGACCTGGGGTCTAGAGCCTAGTCAGCTTAACTTAGGTCTAGAGATTCGAATCCCTTAATTAACCAAAAAAAAAAAACGACTCTCACAATTTATAGGCCCGGCCTACATCTTTCTTAAAAAAGGTTTTAAAAGTACAGGACTTAGGACACTCACACACACACACACACACACACAAGGCATACATGTAGTCAACGACTCTCAGCGCTTAGTATATATACAATTGTGCAATTTGTTTGACGCGTATACCATTCATTCACAAACACAAAATTTATTCATGTGCACATGTACTGTAGCTATAGCAAGATCTAGATGTATCAATATCAAGCTTTGGACAGCGCTGCAGTATTCCCTCAACTTTCTCACAACTTCACAAGTCTAGTCTAGGCCACTCCACAGGCAGAGTCCACTGTCCAGTGTCCACCACAGGCGCCACCCCACAGGCCCCACGTATACTATACATTGGGTAATGATTATCCCGGCACCGGATCGACTCCTCGGTCTCTCCATTAGCCCGACAAAGACCAAAATCTCATAATTATTACGGCCCAACAGTCACGGATACACTCGGGAGCCGGGCTCCACTTGGTTTGGTTTCTTACCACATACGATTGTTCAACCCCACCATGACCCCTCGACCCCTCCATGTCTCCGTTTTGATCAAGACTCGGAAATCAATTCATAACGACATACGTAGAAATACATTGTACATACACTCACATGGCACATACACTCGGGTCCAGCCTTATAACCATGCACGTAATATTGTCCGAACTAAAGTTGTCAATCGCATACTTGACCAAGGTTTGCGAGGCCTTCTTTGGATCCATAATGTTCCGCACCAAGTCAACTGCCTCTTGGTCTGTGCAGACATCCCAGATACCATCGCAAGCGACAATCAGAAACTCATCCGCAGTCCCAATGACTGTGCGTGTCGTGTAAGGATTACCAGTCACCAGTGACTTCATGTACGCGTCACCTAGCGAGCGAGTCACGGCCAGCATGCCATTAACGCGGTTTCCGTACATGATTCCTCCACTGTTTGTAATCCGCGCAGCCTCAATGGGGTCAGACCCCTTGTGGTCGTAGGACAGACGCAGTGCCTTTCCACCTCTGCAGAGCACAAGTCGAGCGTCTCCCACGTTTGCAGTGTACAAGACACGGGACCGGTTTTTGCCAATTACCGAATGAGTAAATGACGATTGCGATTGAACGCTGGGGACTGAGCTAACTGACCGCTTTCTAGACTCACTGGAATTGGCAGCTGAACTAGATGGAATTGGCTCTGACGACGAGGGTGGTTCAAGGGACTGATTTGGCTCGAGATCTGGCAAAGAATCAGCTGGTGGTGGCGGCGTTTTGGCCCTGGTGGTCGTAACGGGAACCCCTTCAGTAATAGGACTACTAGGAATAGAAGAGGGTTGTGCTACAGGTGCGCTCATAGTAACGGGGGGCGATTCCCATCGGATAACGGCGACGGCCGCCGTGCACCCACAGCTCAGAGATACGTCCTTAGCCATTTTAGCGTCCGCCTCTAAAAATGAAGAGTTCAGGGCCATAGGCACGACGCTATTAGGAGGAAAGTCCGTGAGTGGCGATTGACGTTCGCTTGGGTAATCAACAGTGTTTAATACTGCAGCAAGAGGCTTGGATTCTTGTGCAACGGTCGATGAAGAAGTCGTATTAGCCAAATCTGGTGCATTTGGAGAAGCTGAATCAGCAGGAGCAACAAAATCAGTAACAGTAGAAGTATCGGCAGTAGTCGAATGACCAGCAGTAGCTGCTTTGGCAGCAGCTTTAACAGCGGCGGCAGCGACAGCAGCAACAGAAGGGCTAACAGAGCCAATAGCTTGAATAGTTGGCGTTTCGCGCTTCCAAAGGTGTTTTTTTTTAGAGTCCGAACTCTTGGAGCTTGTTGTACTACTAGGGTTGCTGTGTTTTGACGCGCCGTCACTGCGGCGCATTATGTTTTCGAGAATAGAATGGAGGTGTTTAGAGCACCAGTGGGCAGCTTCAGATCCTGCGTGGCCATCAAATATGGCAAAGTAGCCAGAGTCTGGGACATCGGCAAAGTTGTAAATATAAACATGAGCGTCTTCCATGGTTCTCCTGAACTTGAGATTGTATTCCTCCGAGACTGCTACAACAAAGGAGCAGTCATGGACGCTGGGAGTCTCTGCCTGGGAATGTTTTTTTGATGAAGGGGGTGCTGACGGTTGGTTGGCGGTTGTAGTGGAGGGGTTTTGATTTGAGTTTGAGGCCAGCTTTCTTTTAACATAGTGGTACAAATGGGAACCAGGTTTGGATGAATGAGGTTTGGTGGCATCATTGGAGGAGAACATACTGGAAGCCATTTTGATTGAGGATAGAGAGCGAGAGAGAGAGGAAGTGAAAAATTAAAATAAAAACGCTCGTGAGAGAAAGAGGAATATGTCGGATATTGGGGACGTAGGTGAGGTGCCACACAAGCAAAGTAACGAAATTGATATGGGAAAAAAACCAGTTACCCAGCTTAAACAGAGCGCTAACAGTAATAAGTTTGAGTTAGGATTGAGATTGAGATTGAGATTGCAGAGCTGAAGAGTGGTTGATTGTCTTATAATGGCGTTAGAATAGGATTGAATATGGTTTTGAAGAAGAGAAAAGGAGAGGAGACGGAGAGGAGACGAAGAGAAAACGAAGAGAAAACGAAGAGAAAACGAAGAAAAAAAAAAAAAAAAAAAAAAACGGTGTTAAACGTCGTCTTTAAAGTCCCAAAAGTTGTGTATTTTCATGATTTAACTCCATGTAATGGCATGTATAAATTGTATAAATTGTGTAAATGGCTATAGTTAATGGTGTGTCAATTGAAGACCAGTGACCATCCGTTGCGGTGGCTGGAACAGTTGAACCGTTGATCAAGAGCTAAAATATGTCGAGTAATAGTAAGTAGCACATGGTTTATGGGGTAAATTTATACGTGCCGGTAGCTCTCATTTCGGACCGAAACTTTGCGACCGTTAACAATTGAGTTGCTGAGTCTATTACTACAGTTACCTTATATCATGGTAAAATGGCTTCTTCCTGCTTCTTCACAAACGACACTTCATGATGAATTCTGGACTCACAGTACTCACACTCAACAATATTGCTTTTGTGACAACCTGTGAGCAAGTCCAGTCGAAGTGTGGGGGGGTTTGAACATATCGTTAACAGATCAATTGATCGTGATCACTCGTGTTCTCTCAGAATCAATTGTCTGTGCCAGCTCAGTTCCAACACATATTTACAACACAGTGAACACAGTAAACACAGTAAACACACATTTAAAGCCAATCCCTTTCCTCCGCTTTCCAATATCCTTTTTCACAATTTAATGAATTTAATGAATTCCCCAGAAATTCCACTTCATTTTCACTTCATTTTCACTTCATTTTCTCTTCATTTTCTCTTCATTTTCTCTTACAATAATTATATTCATTCCCGTCTACGGCGTACTTGTGCGGTATTTCGGGTTTAACCTCACTAGATGCAATCCCCGACCCGTGCTATTAATAATATACTATATTCCTCAAATCAAAATGAAATTTAAATCAACTTTAGTTACCGGTACAAAGCCAAGCAAACAAAGCTAATCCATGGCATCCGTACAATTTATAACAATGATTACAGACCACTCTAATTCACAATCTACAAGTACAGACCTTCTAGATTCTCTTCAACCTTGTTCTTCATGACACGCTCCTTGGCAGCACGGAAATCTTCCGCCGTCACTTGCATACGACGCTCGCGCAACGCAAGCAGTCCGGCTTCAGTGCAAATGGCCTTGATATCGGCTCCAGAAAGATCATCCTTAGCTGACACAAACTCTTCCAAGTCTACGTCGTCGTTCAAACTCATCTTGCTCGTGTGGATTTGCAGAATCTTGCGCTTTGTAGTGGGATCTGGGTTCTCAAACAAAATCTTGCGATCAATACGACCGGGTCGGATCAACGCAGGATCAAGTGATTCAATCTTGTTTGTAGCCATAATGACTTTCACGTCACCACGGTCGTCGAATCCATCAAGCTGATTAAGAAGCTCCAGCATGGTTCTCTGCACTTCACGCTCACCGCCTGACGTAGACTCGTATCGCTTGGTTCCAATAGCATCGATTTCATCAATAAACACAATAGAAGGCGCGTGCTCAGCAGCAATTTGGAAAATCTGTCGGCATAACCGTGGTCCATCACCCAAGTACTTTTGAATCAATTCGGAACCAACAATGCGCAAAAATGTAGCCGATGTCTGGTTGGCAACAGCCTTGGCCAGCAAAGTCTTACCGGTACCGGGGGCGCCGTACAAGATGACACCCTTGGGAGGTTTGATTCCCATCTCTTCATATAATTCCGGGTGCGTAAGAGGGAGTTCAACAGATTCCTTGATTTCCTGAATCTGAGTCTCAAGACCACCAATGTCGGCATATGACTCGGTAGGCGCTTTGTCCAACTTCATCACAGACACCATAGGGTCTGTGTCGTCTTGCAGCACACCTACTATGCTAACAGACTTGTGATGAAGAAGAATGGAGCAACCGGGCTCCAAAAGATCCTTGTCAACAAAAGACCGGATAGATACGTAGTACTCAGGGCCAGATGACGAAGAAACAATAGCATGGTCGTCATCAATGATTTCTTCAAGAGTACCAACACTCATGGGGGATCCCCGCATCTCGTCCACTTTACTGCGCTCTTCGGCAATCTTGTCATCAATGGGTTTCAGGCGCTCCTGGTTCTGTACGTACTCTTCCTCGAGCAGCAAGTGATCCTTAATTCGCTCCATCTTCAGCAGCTTGAGTTTGCATCGCGTAGTCGGGTAGACAGAAGGTAGCTTGACGGCGCCAATAGGGCCCTTTCTCTTCTTCTTCTGACTGCGAGTAGATACTGGGGGTTCATACTTGGGTTCTAAAAGGTTAGCTTTTTGCCATCACAAAGATCCGCCTTATACGTACTCTCCTCCTTCTTCTGGTTCTTCTTCTTGTCGTTAGGTAGTTCTGAATGATTTCCACCCTTAGAAACTGTTAGAATTGTAAGATTGGTATCATACTAGAGATCTTACCATTGTTATCGAATTCTATGATATGTGATGGTTGAGTGAGGATAATGGTGGAAGAAAGATGGCAAAGTGGCGGTTGTGTTCAAGATTTGGGATTTTTTACTAAGCCATACAAAACATAGACAACAAAGTCACAGCCGACCACCAGGATATAATTATAATTACCGGTAAGCAAAGTCACTCACAAAAACGACGACGGATTTTTATTAAGAATTGTTACAATAATTGTTAGAATCAGTGCACACTATGATGATAGCAAGGCATTCATAACACGGTCCTGCTCAGCAGCCTTGTTCTCGCTGCTAAAAGACCTAATTCCCAGGTCTTTCAAGACTTGCACAACCTTTTCTCTTGGAAATCCCATGTCTACGAAGGGCTGAATATCGGCATCACTGACTGAATCGTATGCTTTACTGGCATACGTCTGAGTCCATTGTCTATTGTAGCGTTAGAAGTCTAGCAGACACACATCTAGTAGTATCGTAAACACTCCGTAGAATTAAAAAGAAACAAAAAAAAAAAAACACTTACGCCGCAGTTTGTCTGAATTTCGCGGGATCGTTAAGAAAGACATTGGCAACTTGCGCATCCTGGGGGTCGTTGGGCTGAGGCGACTGGAGCAGGCTCTGCAACGAAATCATGCAAGATTTCAGAGTCAATATTGGAACCCATGCATCCTTGAGGGTGTCGAGGCAAATGGCGCCTGTTTGCGAAGAAATATTGGGGTGATACACCTTTGTGTCAAACTTCATGACAGGTGGTTTGAAGGGATCTATAATTTGTGAGCGTCATACTTTTTGTTTGTTTGTTCACTTTTTTATTGTTCTGCCGAGCCAGGTAGGCAGATAAACGTACAGTCTTGCTGCAAATGTGAGTTAGAATGAGGGTGTATCGTATAACGTTGCTCTTGTGTTTAGACAATACATACAGGAATCTTGATGTCAACCACAAACAGGCCACCCTCGTAAGGCGTGTCTGGAGGACCCTGGAAGGTACCTCTGAGGTGGGATATGTCAGACTCGTTTAGAATCTGAATCGTGACGCCAGAGCCGACGTCTGAGAGAACCTCATCTAATTCTTTGTAGATACGACGGGAGCGTTGAGAAGACATGGTGATTGAACGATGTGTTGTAGATGGGAGAAAGTAAATTTCCGTATACTATGCCAAAAATAGGTTTGGGGATTTAAAGCGCAGCAGGCAATTTGCGTGTGGTTTGGCCTACCAGACAAAATTAACTCTTTATATACTATACCGTAGTAACTATACCAGTGTGTGTTTTGAGCATTAAATCAGCGCCATTTGAATAACTTCTTAGAAAAAGGCCTTGATTATTGAGACGGTGACACAATATTACAATATACTATACAAATTAACCCTTTACATACAGGTCAACATACAAGTCAATGTCAAGTTCACCCACATCTTTACCACTCTTGGAAAGAATAGCCTGAACTTGAGACTCGTCAAATCTGCCACGAAGGTGTCGTTCAAATTTCTCAAGCAACACTGGAGTTCCCTCTTCTCTACGCTTGCGATGTCCAATGGGATAGTTCACCTCTAGCTCATCAAGCACAGTGCCATCATTAAGAGTTATTAAAAGTGCGTTGCCGATGTACCTCTTGTCGGGAGCATGGTACTCTGTGGTGAAACGTTCATCCTCAACACATTCCATCTTAGCACGCAGGGCGTCGACGCGAGGATCTGAAGCAATCTCATCAGTATAATCTTCGGGAGTAAGGCGACCGTGGATCAGAGGAATTGCCACCATGTATTGCAAGCAGTGATCTCTATCAGCATAGTTGTGCAGAGGGCCCTTCTTGTCAATAATGCGCATAGCAGCCTCTTGAGTTCTAATGCGAATATGCTTGATATCGTCGGTAGAGATGCCCTTCTCCTTGAAAGTCTGATGCAACGTCATGGCAGCTTCAGCAGCCGTTTGAGCATGGAACTCTGCTGGGAAAGAAATCTTAAACAAAACATTCTCCATGACATATGACCCATAATCACGCTGGAATGTGAACTCCTTGCCTTTGAAAAGAACGTCATAAAAACCCCACGTTTTGGCAGTCAAGACAGATGGCATGCCTCCTTCGCCGTTTTTGACAATGAGAGCAAGGTTCACGGCACGAGAAACTGCATCGCCGGCTGCCCATGATTTGCGGGACATGGTATTGGGGGCATGTCGATAAGTACGCAAAGACTGGCCGTCTACAAAAGCTTGCGAAACTGCATCAACTGTTTGTTCGCGGGTTAGACCCAGCATCTTGGAAACAACAGCAGCCGTAGCAACTTTAACTAGAACAACATGGTCAAGTCCAACCCCGTTAAATGAGTTTTCAAGAGCTAAAATACCCTGGATTTCATGAGCCTTGATCATGGCTTCCAGCACATCCTTGACTTTGAACACCTTTCCATCACCGCCAGCCTTAGCAGTTCTGGTAAGCCAGTCAGCCACAGCAAGAATGCCTCCCAGGTTGTCAGAAGGATGTCCCCACTCAGCAGCCAGCCAGCAGTCATTGAAATCGAGCCATCGAATAATAGTACCAATTGAAAAGGCACCACGAATAGGATCAAGCTGATAATTGGTTCCAGGCACTTTTGTACCATTGGGAACAATTGTGCCCGGCACTACAGGTCCAATAAGGTTGGCACACTGCTTGTGTTTCAAGCCTTCAAGGCCACAACCCAAAGTATCAAGTAAACACAAGCGAGCGGTTTCAAATGCCAGCGGAGAGTCGATTTTATAATCATGAACATAGTCAGCAATGTCCCTGAGCACCTGGTCAGGCTCAGGTCTAGAGTTATCAGTCATAATAGCGCCCATTGCAAGTAAAATCAAATGTAGATTGTAAAAGTTGAAATGATCAATCAGTGAAAGAATTGGAAGAAAGAGAAATCAATCCACTATTTATACTTTTTTTGGCAAACATGAGATGCAAACCGACAGAACCGAAACCATTGTTTGCCGGCACGCGGGTATCAATTAAGCTTATCTTTTTCATACCCGAAATAAATTTCAAAATTTCCAAAACACCGTCGTCTTTGACACATCGTTTTTGCGGGGTCAGGGCCTGATTTATAGGTCAAAGTGCGAACTCCGAATACTCGCCGAAGTGGGTTAGGGCGGTTTAATCCGCAAGCATGGAACTCTATACTAGCTCATCATCGAGTGCAGCAGCGCAGCTACTTTAATTAATTTTTAATTTGAAAAATATAGTAAGATAAAATGAAATAAAATATAAGTGAAGAACAAAGTATTGTTGATTCGTTTAACGAGCTCTACTGCTCTCGTTGTCACGGCCGGTGGCGGTAGCAGCACCCTGCGAGTTGTCATTGTTCCAAGTCAGGTATGAATGATCTCCAAGCTTTCTGGGCTTGATGAGATGCTTAATCAAGAACAGGACACCGAGTAGGAAAGCCAAACCTGCAACCACAAGATAAGCAATTCCCAAGAAAGGATTGCGGCCACCAAGAACACTGCGCGTAGTAATAACGAGCGACTTGGTACCATCATAAGTGAGAACGGGGAAATTAAGACCAATTGAAACTGAGTAAGTACCGGCTGTCATGACTTCGTCGTCGTTGCGCATAGCTAACTTGGAAAAGGTGGGCAGACCAGCAGTTCTCATCCAGTTTTGCAAAGACTGCCAAGATGCAAGATCAGGGAAATTGTCATCAGTATAGTTGTTAGGGAACAGTTTGGCCCAATTGGGAGGAGGAACAACGGACGAAGCATTATACTCCGTTTTCTTGAATCGGTTTTTATCGGTAGGCCAGGCGATTCCGTCTTCCGTCATGTTGTACGTCTGAACACCCTCCTTGGCACCAGGAGCATTAAGCAAGGTCAATGTGGAAAAAGTGTCATTAAAGAATGAGTTAGCGATAAGCCCGCATGGATAATAAGGCACGCCTTCGCTGTTGACAATCAAGGGTTTACAGTCATCTTTACTCTTGAGCTGGGCGGCAGTTTCGGCCTTTCCGTTAATCTGGTTCTCATTGAACGATTGGACGTAACGACGGTGATTCTGGTAAAAGTTGGAAAGACGGTAAAACATGAAAACTGGAGGGCCCATATTTGTAGGGGTATCGAATTGGATGACGCAACTCTGCTCGACAGGAATCTGGACACTTGAGGTTGTAACATTATAGTTGTCATCATGCTTTGTGAGCTTCCACTGGGGTTCGTTGTCGGGCACTTTTCCATCTTTGAAGTGATATTGTACATATTTCGAGGGAATTTCTGTGAATCCAGAAGTATTGGCTAGAAGTTCACAGTGGCTGTAGTCAATGATAATTTCTTGTACTGTATTACTTGCATAAAGCATGACACCTCCTAGAGGTGCAAAAATGATAGCAATGCAAAAGAATAGTGGTAAGACAGTCTTGGGCGTCAATATCGGTTGCCATGCTTTCAAACGCTGCTGCCGGAATGCTGTGTTAGGGGGTTTTCTAGACTTTTGCTTAACCTCAGAGGGTCTTTCACTGTCGCTGTCACTGTCCATTGTGTATCACTGATGGAACGGGTCCTCTTTCCTGGGCGTTATAAGCGATGGTAGGTAGAAGTTAATTAATAACGTGGACAAAACAGGCGGCCGTGTTCTTTCTTTATTCTTGAAGACGGAGCGGAATTGTTTTTTTTCTGATTTTTTTGTGCTGATAAAATTTACGTTAAAAATGTTGTGAGTTTGGGGCAGGGGCTGGGTTTTGATGACAAACGACAATATTTGAACTGTAAAGGTATCAGGATCCAGGTCAGGGCTGACAGATATATGACTAATAAATCGTCAATGCATTATGTCATTGTACATGCTGCGTGATTAAGTCAGTTAATGACTGATATTATGTCACAGATGACAGTTAGTACCCTAGCCCTTTCCAAACCCTAGTTTTTGAAATTTTTCCTTTTTTCAGCAGACTGTTAAAACCAACCAAGGCTGTAAAAAAAAATATTAAAAAAAAAAAAAGTCACAGCAGAGACCATTCTAAAACTTGTTCTCTTCCCTTTTTTTCGGCACCCCAAACTCATTACCTTTTGACGATTCTTTGGATATTTTGACAAAATGGCTCCTCAAATTTCAGAGTCCGACGCTGAAAAGAACATTGAGATCTGGAAGGTCAAAAAGTAAGCACCATTATTAGCACTAGCCCATGAAATCATGATCACCACTCTGCGCAAACTACCAAACACAACACCTCTTTTTTTCCCTGATTTTTATTCCTTGGGCTTGTATAGCACGCTAATATGTTGAGCTTGTTGTGATGTTTGCCAGTAGTGTAATGTTTTTTTTGTTTTTTTTATTCTATTTGTTTCTTATTCCTTTTTTTTCATTTCGTTTTTCATCAGAGTTATGTGGATCATTCAGCTAACTGAACTTTTAGGCTCATCAAGAGGTTAGTAGCCCGTACTGCTCCTCCACTGTGCGTTTTCTAATTAATGTTTAGTTTGGAAGCCGCTCGCGGTAATGGTACATCCATGATCTCTCTGATTATCCGTATGTTCCAACAATACCCCCCATTTTAGTCCGTGTCTAACATATTTACAGCTCCAAAAGGCCAGATCTCTCTAACTAATAAGATGTTGGTTGAAGAATACGTAAGTTGAAGAAGAATTCCCCTGCTGGCACATCTAACAGAATCTTAGGGAACCGCTTCCAATATCAAATCCAGAGTCAACAGACTGTCTGTGCTTTCTGCAATTACTTCTACACAACAGAGACTCAAGCTCTACAACAACGTCCCGAAAAATGGTCTGGTCATTTACTGTGGTGAAATCCTCACTGCTGAAGGAAAGGAGAAGAAGGTCAATATTGATTTCGAGCCCTTTAAGCCCATCAACACTTCTCTGTACTTGTGTGACAACAAATTCCACACTGAAGCACTCTCAGAGTTGCTTGAATCCGACTCCAAGTTTGGTTTCATCATCATGGACGGTAATGGAGCCCTGTTTGGTACTCTCTCCGGAAATACAAGAGACGTCCTACACAAGTTCACTGTCGACCTGCCGAAGAAGCATGGACGTGGTGGTCAGTCTGCGCTGCGTTTCGCCCGTTTGCGTGACGAAAAGCGACACAATTACGTCCGTAAAGTGGCTGAAGTTGCTGTACAGAACTTTATTACTGCTGATAAGGTCAATGTAAACGGTTTGATTCTTGCTGGTTCTGCTGATTTCAAGACGGAGCTTTCGCAGTCTGACTTGTTTGACAACCGTCTCCAAGCCAAAATTATTAAGATTGTTGATGTGTCCTACGGTGGAGAGAATGGTTTCAACCAAGCTATTGAACTTTCCGCTGAGACCCTGGCCAATGTCAAGTTTATTCAAGAAAAGAAACTCATTACCCAATACTTTGATGAGATTGCACAAGACACTGGCAAATTCTGTTATGGTGTTGAGGATACTCTCAAAGCATTAGATCTGGGTGCCTGTGAGACTCTAATTGTTTTTGAAAACTTGGACATTATCCGTTACACGCTAAAAGACCCTGATAGTGAGACGCCTGTTATTGTCCACGCATCTCGTGGTGCCAATAACAAAGACCACTTGCTCGACAAACGCACTGGAGTCGAGCTCGAGATTGTTGAAGAAAAGCCACTTCTGGAATGGCTTGCTGAGAACTATAAGGAGTTTGGAGCCAACCTAGAGTTTGTCACTGATAGAAGTTCTGAAGGTGCTCAATTCTGTAAAGGATTTGGTGGTATTGGTTCTTTGCTACGTTACAAGGTTAACTTTGAGCAGCTGGTAGAAGACAGTGATGATGAGTATTACGATAGCGATTAAGGATCTCGAAAGAGATAAAAATTTCGAAAGAGGAAAAATGAAAATTAAATGAGAAGAAACAAGAAAACCAAATACTGTACTGTACCGTATTCAAAAATAAGTGTAGGAGGGATGAAGTCGATCGAGGGACTGAAAATTGAAAAACAGATTTTTAGACTTAAAAAAACTACTACCGTGGTAGACGAAAAAGAATATGATTTGTATTCACAATTTCACCCTATCGGATCGAGAGTGAGGAAGTAGACGTCGTTGATATCTTCACGAGCTCATCAAATATAAACACACTACACTTAAAGTGCTAAAAATTCATAAATTCAAGATACTGTACATTTTTTTTTTCAAATTTTAAGGGTTTCACGATAGTTAAACCTAGGACCGGCTGATATTTTGTAACCGGTCGGGCCCTTGCTGCTGGCTTACAACCCCCAAATAACGCCCATAATTTATTCTACGTACTGGTGTGGCTAGGTTCAAGTACAGTACGAGTGTATCCTGTACGTATACGTAGTAGCTTGGACCTGTACTGAAAAATACATGACTGCATAAATGTCTAGAGCATATGACATATATGCCAGTATTACAGTGGCCATATAGCAATGGGAACCCCCTATTGGTTCTCTAAACTGGATGAAGTTTTTTTTTTTTTTTACCCTTCTTCTTCTTGAAATTTCAGACGTACTGTACAGCAGCTACGTAGCCTCAGCTAGATCTGGCTTTAGAGTGAATTAAAAAAAAAAAAAACTATTCACTGTATTGATAGAGTCGAGAAGATCTGGTAGTTAGAGACTGGTAGATTTTAAAACTTGTTTAAAGTTCCAGAACTCGTTCCCCATTGTAAAATAACATAGTGAAATAAACACGAGGGTAAACGTTGTCTTGAACTAAAACAAAAACAAAAACACATACGGCTGATCTGATCTGATCTGATCTGATCTAATCCGTGACCTAGGCTTAGGCTAGGCTAGAATATATGGATCTCCATGTAGTCTATACCGGTATTCCAAACACTATAATTGCCTGCCTGTGAGCTTGCGATACAAGTTGTTTACTTTCCAGAGCGCTTTGGCCCTAAGCTCCAAACTTGAGCTTGGCCTACCCAGGCTTTGGGATTACTTAATTTTTCTTTTTAATGTCGGTGCATGCTCGAATTAGGATAAACGTTAACACGGGTTGAATCGGAGTGCACGCGCGCTCATATGAAAAATTAATTCTTTACAATATTTGCGAGTGCAGTAATAAAACTGCGCAATTTTTTACATAAGACGCTCCAAGACCGGTAGATTACTAGAGTCCACATACCAACGTGTACAGTCTACGATAGTCAAGAATTCAGAGGATATATCCCTTTGCTTTTTTTTTTTTTTTTTTTTTTTTGGTATATGGCTCATATATGAGCGTCATAGTATTCATTTGTTTTGATAAAATTACATGCAAAAAGTAGTTTTTGGGGATAGTCAGAGAAAGTTAGACAGCTTAAAACTTCTTTCCGAAAAGGACCAGCTGGAGCTTGTCGTACATAGAAATGACACCAGCACCGGCGACACCACGGAGAATGTTAGCACCGCATCCCTTGAAAAGAGACTTAACACCCTCAGCAGCAACAATCTGCTTGAAAGCATCGAAAGAAGACTTGTACTTGACGGCCTGGCCGGAAGTCATCATCATACGACGACGGACAGTGTCAAGGGGGTAAGAGGCAGTAGAGGCACCAGTGGTGACAGTCCAACCAAGGAGGAAAGCAGCGAAGAAAGATCCCTCAAGAGGGCCAACAAGAACAACGGGCTTAAGGGAGTCGTAAAGTCCAAAGTACAGACCACGGTAGACAATAATTCCGATAACGGAAGGACCGAAACCACGGTAGAGACCAGCAATACCATCAGTAGCAAGAGTCTTCTTGTAGACATCAAAGAGACCGTTGAACTGTCTCTCACCAGCACCAGCACCCTTGGTAGACTTGGCATCGTTAGCAAGACGAGTACGGGCGTAATCAAGAGAGTAGACGAAGAAAAGGGAAGTACCACCGGCAAGACCACCGGAAGCGAGGTTACCAGCAAACCAAGGCCAGTATCCATCCTGCTTCTTGAATCCGAAAAGAGCCTTAAACTTGTCCTTGAAGGCAAAGTTAAGGGCCTGGGTAGGGAAGTAACGAATAACGTTAGCAGTGTTACCTCTCCAGAAGGCAACAGCACCCTCCTCAGCAGCAGTACGTCTGAAGCAGTCAAGAATACCATCGTACTTCTTGGAAAGACGGCCCTGCTTGATCATCTCATCCTGGTTCTGGATGAGAAGCTTAACACGCTCGATGGGAGCGGCAGCGGTCTTGGAGACGGCAGCCGAGACTCCTCCCATGAGGAAATCGATCAAAAAGGACTGTAAAAATTCAAATGTTAGCATGATTCATCATCCATCAACACAGCAAAATAGCTGTTGTGTATGGGCAGAACTTACACTTTGTACAGTTTGCTCAGACATTTCTTCGAGTTTCTTTAGTGACTATGCTCAAAAAGACTGTAAAGAAAGGAAAGAAGAGAAAAAAAAAATTAAATGAATTCAAGGGAAACCCGGTTTATATATAGTGCCCAAAGTATGGGGCATCCCGAGTCGCAGAAATGGGCCAGATTGGAGCCCAAAGCCACGAAAAGTGAGCTCTTGGCCAATCGTTTCGCAGAGATGAAGGAAAAAAAAAAAAATTCGTAACCTAACTCCTTTTTATGTGGTGGGTGCCTAAATTTACCCGGAAGCAAAAAGATAGCGAACGTTGATTTGAGCGTCGGTTTGATGGATAATTTGAAAATGGATCTATGAATTTACCGCTATGAAATCGATATGAAATAATGAATTTCTATTGGAGCTTTTGCTTCTTTTGATTATGCCCAACATCTTCCAGCGCCGTGTTTTTGGAGTGGCCAAGGACTGCTTCATGAGAGTTTCCAGACAAGACCATATGTGCAAGATTAATCCGACCACTGGTCAGGTAGTTGTTGGATCGGCTATTCACAGGCCTACTTAGCATCTCGGCAAGCTGCAGACGAAGGTTACGTAGCTCGTCCTTGTTCATGATTTTATCCGTGTCCTTCTTCTTGGGCTTAAGCGACTGCCATCCTTTGGGTCGGGGCGCTGAAGCATCGTCTTCACTGGCATCAAAATCGCTATCTAAATCGACTCCAAGGTCGTCGGCTGCCTCCTGCATCCACGAATTATCCTTTCCCTTATACGTAGACTCCTTGTTGGAATCCGTAATTTTTTTAGCAATGGTAACGCGCTCTCGAATGCGGCTGACCACATCGTAGTTGACATCAAAAGGCTGAAGAGGGTTGTGGTGAACATTATCTTTATAAAGAACCTTCTTGAGCTTCATCAGGGGCCCAGAGGCTTCATTAGCGGCACAAAGAAGAATAGATACACCTTCAGCACCCGCACGAGCAGTACGGCCTGATCGATGAACGTACATGTCCGCAGTGCGAGGAAGGTGGTAATGGACAACGTGCTGTATCATGGGAATGTCTAAACCACGGGCAGCCACATCAGTCGCAATGAGCACACCAGTATCGCTAGCACGGAACCGCTCCAAGGATCGCATACGCTGCTTTTGAACCATGTTTGAGTGGATTGCAAACGCTGGAATACCGAGCTCCTTGAGTAAAGGCGCAAGTCGCTTAACAGCATCAATACTGTTGACAAACACAATCGTCCTCCCAGGATACATGAGTGTAAAATAGTAAAGATATAGATCCTTTTCCATATTACCACACTCAATCATGCATTCCTGCACTTTGCTTGCCACAGACTCAGCTGGGTTCGCGTCTACAAATACTGGGTTCTCATCTTTGAATTGGAGTTTCTTTTTCAGAGTCACAAGAGCTTCTTCGTTGCTGCTTAGACGACCGATACCAGAGTTAAAAGTTTCTCGCTTATTCTTTTTCACAGAAAGTTTGTTCATGAAATCTTTTTGAAAGGTTGCAGAAAAGACGAGCGTTTGACGCTGTGTTTGTTTGCCTCTTTCGAGTAAATCTAAAATCTCCTCCATTTCTTTGAAATGGCCGTCTTGAAGCATCCGATCAGCCTCATCGAGTACCAAGATTTCACTCTTCTTAAACATTTCTAGAGTTTCAGCATTTCCTTCTATCAGCTCCAAGAAACGACCAGGGGTGGCTACGATGACGGCGGGTTTCAGGGCAATCAAACGTTGCTGTTTTTGGATAGCCAGACCACCTGTTAGCGGCACAATTCCGGATCCAGCAATAGGGCAGTACTTGGCAATTTGGGTAATGTGCTTGACAATCTGATGAGCAAGTTCTCTCGTCGGCGCAAAAATGAGTCCCGTAGGCCATGCCTTGGCGGTGGTTTCGTTCTTGTCTTTGCTTTGCGTAGCTAACTGAGTGGTCAGCTGAAGGTGTCGCTCTAGGATGGGGATGCCGTATGCTAAAGTTTTACCGGAACCAGTTGCAGCCTTTCCAACAACATCGTGTTCTGCCATGATTTCGGGGATAGCTTGTTTTTGAATTTCAGTAGGTTTGTTGAAGTTGAGCGACGCGAGACTTTGCTGAATAGGGTTCGAGAGAACAGTGTTTTCGAGCTCGCTCCATTCCAGAGCACTGGTGTCTACCTCAGGTAAAGCTTCCAGAGCAGCGAATGGGTTGAATTCAAAGTCGTCCTTTTCATCAGGCTTTGCTGAATCGAGCGGCTTTTCAGCTTCCTTGGTGGTTTTTTTGCCCTTCTTCTTGTTTTTGTTTTTGTTTTGACCTTTCTTTTGATCCTTCTGTTGATCTTGCACTGGAGCATTTGGATTCCTAGGTTTAATATGGCCAGCTTCTTCCGTAAGATCTTCTAGATCATGCTTAGGCTGCTCCAGCTGCTTCACGGTAGGGGTTTTTTGAACAAATTCCAGCCTTCCTTCATCAGTTCGATTGACGGTAACTCCGTCCAGCTCTTCCAGACCAAAAAAGCCTTCAAAGTCACCCATTCGTGATGCGGTAACATCGACCTCTTTCCATTCCAGTGCGTTGACATCAGTTAGCTTTTTCGTGGTAATGCTTCCTGAACTTGCTGCTGGGACGGGTTTCCGGGCTTTTTGTTTTTTATTAGAGCCCTTTCTCTTTTTGAATAGCTCCTTGGCTAACTCGACTGATTTCTTTTTAGTGTCGACATTTGCTATAGAAGACACAGGCTTCTTCGCAGTCTTCGCAGTCTTTTTTTTTTCAGGTGCCATATTGTGATTTGAGATGGATGACGAAATTTTTAGTGGGAAAATTTTCTTGTTAAAGACGGCAATTGTAAACTCCCAACTCCCAATGAGTTTAAAGTAATAGAGGGTTTCCTATAATTACGTATTTACCAACCCTCCAATTACCGATATAAGAAGAAGGGCTTAGACATTTTACGCTTGCTCCTTTAACGCCACCTCGAATGTCCTTCAAGTTAATTCCAAGATCAACTCGACTTCTTTGCTTTAAAACCACTCGAACAATCCCCTTATTCTATACTCCAACAAGACACTTTTTTTTCTCCACAAAAAAACAACCCAACATGACTTCTAATCACAAGTACAGCGTTGAAAAGTCCGACCTTGAATGGCGGGCCCAACTTTCTCCAGAGCAGTTCCGCGTGCTACGCGAGAAGGGCACCGAAAGACCCGGGACTGGCGAGTACGATCACACTTTCAACGATGGAATCTATAAGTGTGCTGCCTGTGATAGTCCACTTTACACTTCCAAGACCAAATTCGACAGCGGCTGTGGGTGGCCTGCGTTTTACGACGCTATTCCCAATGCCATTGCGCTCCATGAAGACCGTTCCACGGGCTCACTACGGACCGAAATGGTTTGTAGTAACTGTGGAGGACACCTTGGGCATGTGTTTAAAGGCGAAGGATTCAAGACTCCCACGGATGAACGCCATTGTGTTAATAGCGTTTCTCTGACATTTGTGCCTGAACAGAAGAAGTAGTTTATATATTTATTATTACAATCACATTTCATTGGACAGAGCCTTCCAGCAGACCTTTTAATAGAATTGTTGAAACGTGGCAGGCGAAGTCGCAAACGTCACTGATAAACATTTGTCTGACCAAGTGAACAAGAAAAAACGTTAAAACGAAAATCTTATTAGCTAATTTATATGGTTTTATGGGCTTTAATCACATTTGAGCCAACCAATTAATCTTCCCACCAAAGTTAACGCAATTTGATTTCACGAAACACGCGGAAGACTCTCTCATCGTGCACATCGTTCAAAGGCCTTTTCCTCACTAAAATATACCATTTCCCTGCCATTTCTCTGCTAATTATCTCGCTGAATCGCAGCCTTTTGTAACGCATGTGTAGAGGGTTAGGTGTCTTGTCCCACGCGTAATATGTATGCTGCATGAAAAGTAAACAAATAAATAAATTAGGGCTCAGGTCGATTTTCTCATACACAAATAATACAATTTGACAAAAGTATATAGCTTTCTCCATCGTTCGCGACTTTCTTTCTCTTTCCTCAACACTCCATCTCTTCTTGCCTACCCTAAAGGCTTCTTCTCCTGACCTCATTCTCTTATAGAACGTATCGCACGGCACCTCATTTGGCAGGTTTAGTTATCCTGTTAACCAACAACGCTGCTCAACGAGCCTGAACTTTAAGAGCATCTCGGGTTGTTATTACTCTCTATTAACTGCTTATAATTACCGCTCAGATGGATCCAAACTACAACTACAATCAAGGTAAGCCTTATTCACAATTCTGTTTACAGATCTATCAAGGATAAAGCCGTGCTAACTCTCTAGGCTATAATGTTGATCCTAACTCCATGACAAGATCTCAATACGATCAATATCAGCATCAACAGCAGCAACAACAGCAACAAGGTCATGCCCCCGCTGTTTCCCCAGATCCATACAGTCATCAAACTTACACTCCCTATGCTCCCATCCCACCCCGCCATCCCTCTGGCTACACCTCCACTATGGGAGATCCTGATAATGAATTTTATGACCCTTCAGGAGCTATGGATATGGGACGACATAGAAGAGGTAGTGAACCTAGGCCTGCTCATGTCGTTGACAGCCCCGATGTATACGCAAATTTCCCAGAGGAGCCCAACTCCTACCTGCTTGATAGAATTGATCGCAATAACCCGTACCAGCAGGCCAATTTGGAACCAGCACCTCAGGCACAAACCCATGAATATTCCATGCCCACAAACTACTATGAGGGTTATAACAATAACAGCGATACACATTTTGATGCCGAAGATGTTGAAAACTTTCAGCCGTTTCCTATTCATGGCGATGATTACCATCTTAACGCTTATGATTTGGATGTCTCTGATACAGAGACGCTTGGCCCGGAAAGTTATCCCTCCGAGGATGAGCCTTTGGAAATGCCTGCCAATCCTGATTCTCCAATAAGTGGGCAGCCTGACTCCTTTCAACACGCTGGAGATCCTGCTCCTATGGCAATGGCTGCAGGAGAATATGGGGGCCCCGGCGATGGTATTATCCCACCTCCAGATGTACAACCGCGACGCCCGCAGACCAAAAACGTCAGATTATACAAGGGTAATCTGGTACTAGACTGTCCTGTTGCTCATCAGCTTCTCAAGGAATTTGATCCCGAGTCGGTCAAAGAACGAGAGTTTACGCACATGCGTTACTCTGCTGCAACCTGTTTGCCCACCGATTTCACGTCATCAAGATTCACTTTGCGCCAAATGTGTTTCAAACAGCCTCGTCAAATAGAAATTCTGATTTGTGTCACAATCTACAACGAAGATGATGTCCTGCTTGGACGTACTTTGTCAGGCGTGTTTAAAAACATCAAGCACTTGATCATGCGAGGAAACACAAAGTCAAAAACTTGGGGGCAGGATGCTTGGAAAAAGGTTGCGGTTGTTGTCATTGCCGATGGACGAAAGAAAATTAATGAGCGAGCATTGGCACTCATGGCTCGTCTAGGTGTTTACCAGGATGGTCTGGCCAAAAACACCGTTGCAGATAAACCTGTGAAGGCCCATATCTATGAATACACTACCATGGCCGGCATCAAGAGTGTCGACAAGGTGGTCACTTTTACCAACAAGAAAACGGTACCAGTCCAAATGATTTTTTGCATGAAGGAGCGTAATCAGAAAAAAATCAACTCACACCGTTGGTTTTTCGATGCATTTGGTGAGGTTCTCAATCCCAAAATTTGTGTGCTGCTAGATGCAGGAACAGAACCCGCGCATGACTCTATCTACCATCTTTGGAAGGCCTTTGACAGTAACCCTCGGATTGGAGGCGCCTGTGGAGAAATCCGAGCAGGTTTGGGCAAAGGAGGTTCTAAGCTATTAAATCCCTTAGTTGCTGCCCAGAACTTTGAGTATAAAATGTCCAATATTCTTGATAAGCCTATGGAGTCTGTCTTTGGATTCATTACTGTGCTTCCCGGTGCCTTTTCAGCATACCGCTACGTGGCGCTCCAGAATAACGCACTTGGCGAAGGGCCTCTGGACAAGTACTTTAAAGGTGAAGAGCCAGACCCCGACGACCCTAATAAGGATAAGGAACGGCCGAAAGGTATTTTCACTGCCAACATGTATCTTGCAGAGGATCGTATTCTTTGTTTCGAACTTGTGGCCAAACGTGAGTCCGCATGGCTTTTGAAATATGTCAAGTCAGCTCATGCTGTGACAGATGTTCCTGAGAATCTCTCAGAACTTATTCTGCAACGTCGTCGTTGGCTTAACGGTTCTTTCTTTGCTGCCATTTATTCTATTGCTCATGCCTATGACTTGTGGCGATCTTCACACAGTTTGCTTCGAAAAATTCTTCTTCACATTGAGTTTTTGTACCAATTTGTTTCTCTTTTGTTTTCCTGGTTTTCTATTGGTAACTTCTTTCTGGTGTTTCGCATTTTAACGAACTCGTTAGGCGATAGTTCTCTTGGGTTTGGACCGGGCAAAGTTCTTGGAACAGTGTTTCTATGGATGTATTGCGCAAGCATAGTGTCAATCTTTGTTCTCTCGTTCGGTAACAGACCCAAGGGTACGCAGTGGTTTTACATTATAGTGGTCATTTTCTTTGCGATACTGATGCTGTACTTGTTGTTCGCGGCTGTGTTTATATCGGTCAAGTCTATTATCTACACGCTCTGTATAAACGACTACAAATTGACGGTATCGCTAGTTTTCGGCAACGCGCTTTTCCGCGACTTGGTGGTCTCGCTGATGTCGACATACGCATTATATTTCGTGTCGTCGTTTCTGTTTTTCGAGCCTTGGCACATGTTTACCTCTTTCCTGCAATATCTTTTGATTTCGCCTAGTTATATCAATGTGCTTAACGTATATGCGTTTTGCAATACTCATGATATTTCTTGGGGTACCAAAGGAGATGACGGTGGGCGAACAGATTTGGGTAAGGCTGAGTTAAATACAACGAACGGCCAGCTGGTGCTAGACGTTCCTTCGCACTTGACAGATATCGACAACATGTATTTGAAACATCAGATGGAGCTTGAAAAACTTCCCGAGAAGAGAGAAGAAACCGACAAGTCGCTAGCCGAAATGGTTCAAGAGCAAAAGGACAAGACACAAGATTACTATGCTTTATTCCGATCCTCAGTCGTTCTTGTTTGGATTTTTACAAACTTTGTTATTATTGCTGTTGTATTGAACACAGCAGGCCTGAATGCACTTTCTAGTGATAGCGATAGTACCACTACTACTACCACTACCAGCGACAACGAATCTGTAGTCTCCATGCTTACACGACGAACCATTGAGTCTAGCTCTGACTTTATCCAAGAATTGACTAACTTGATGGCTAGGCAAACTATTACTACGCGTGCCGATAGTTGTGGATCTATTGGAGATAGTGGAACAACCCGAACTGAAATTTACCTGACGGTTGTTCTTTGGTGTGTTGCAGGATTGGCAGCATTTAGATTTATAGGGGCTATCTTGTACATGTTTTTACGACTTTTTGGACGCTAAAAGGGGGAGTATTTTATTACTCTCTCTCTCTCTCTCTCTCTCTCTCTCTCTCTCTCTCTCTCGGATTCTGAATTTATCCTTCCTCGGCAAAACAAGCCAAAAAAACATTAAAACATCAAAAACATCAAAAGCAATGAATTGGCATCATGCCTATGGAATGCAACTCACGCACACATATGGCTGTAACCTCCATTAACATGGACGAGGAAGGCATACGTCTGCTGCATTCAGCCATTTCACACTACTATTCAATCTTGCTTTCACTCCTTTTTTTTCTCTAGTATCTCGTTTTGTTATTTCATATTGGATTAGTTATATAATTTGTTTCTTTTTTTTCTTCTTCTTCACATAGGTTCCATAAATATAAATGAAATTAACAAACTATTGTAACGTTCTAGACCTCTCATGATCGCGATACAAAACTAGTCTAGTGGATGGATAAGTGCTGCTGCGTTAGACTACGAAGGTTTATAATAGCAACATCGCAGATTTGCTGTGCTAGATTTTGGATTTCGCCCAGGTCAAGTTTAAGGAATTTCGCAATTGCAAGAACGACAACGTGGCTTAGAGCATTATTCGGAATAGGGTCAACGAGAACATCAGGGCTCCACTGCAGATATTTCTCTAGGATCTCTATGATGGGTTCTCCTGGGGCGCCAAGGGTCTTTAAGGAGCCACTCGGGATACCAGAACTCACATTGATCAAAATATCGATCAATTGTACAAAGACCTTCCTCAGTGACATAGCTAAAAGTAAGCCCGGTCCGTTCTTCTATCAGCTCTTCTCTGATTTCTTTTGCTGCGTTCAAAGACATGGGCCACTTTATTTCGTTTAAGATATCGTTCAACAGTTCTGTAGGAAGTTTTGTAGTTAAAAGAGAACGGTCAGCCAGGATTTCTTCATTCCACCAATCAGCCTGCTGAGGAGGAACCTGATCTGTAGAGACGACCTTATCGTTGTATGGATCCACAATAAAAAATGAAAGCATTTTCCGGTGGCCTGGCTTGGTCTTATCAATGAGACTAAATGGTTGAACATAATGGTGTAAGATGTTGGCAAACACAGTGATGCGACCTTCAATGATTTCAATATCACTTGAAGCACAAGGATAAAATCTATTTCTACGCACGTTCCCGTAATCTTTTCCAGGCTTCCCAAATTCTTCGTGGAAACCAATTCCAGATTTGCTGACATTTTCCGTGTCGTAATAATAAATAACAACTGCCACAATATCTTCGTTAATTTGCCCCTGGACAAGCCAGCGTCCACCCACATAATCAGGGTTTTCAGGAGTAAGCTGAATGTTTGTCAACTTAGTGATGACTTTGAGTCTGCGGCCATTCACTTTGAAATCAGCTCTATTTGTCGGCATTCCTTCCCATTTAAGGCTGAGATCGGGGTCAGGTCCTTGGTCCTCGGGACAGAGGCGGACTCTCTCTGGAGAAGCAAGCATTGAAAGACACGCATTAATTCCTGGAACGGCTTTGGCGAAAATTCGCTCTATGGGTCCATAAAGAGCTTTGTGCTCTACTGGATGCAAGTTATTGATGTAAGACTTGACAGCTACGGACATTCCATCCTCAGAAACTTCGAAAATCGAGGGCAACCACTGAAAGCGGTTAGAAATCCCAAATATTTCATAATAGTTCTTGATTGCGTGAAAATTACCATTGAACTTGGGGGCAAGAGTTTTTTTAGCGCTTCCTTCATACCAGCTCGTCAGTCCTACTGACTCGTCATCGGCAATACGCGGCGTGATCCCATACTGGTACGGGTATAGCGAAGGATCAACTAGATCCAAGACCCGCTTATCTGAGTCAGTTACCCAGTCTTTCTGGTGTTCAGGAACATTTTCCAAAGGAGCTACAGCCGTGCACAATAACTGCCTGAGCTCCTCAGGGATGGTCATATCTCCAAAGAACACAAAGTCGTTTGGTCCAATCTGAAAAGTCTCACCAGTACTCTTGTAAACATGGTCATAAAACTCTAGCTCTCGAATGGCATAATCAAAATCAACAATATCTTCTGGGTTTCCACTATCTAGCATAGGTTGGCGCCACTCGGCCATAATTCTGGCATCTTTGTACATGGCCCACCATTCAGGTTTTTTTCGAATTTCAACAGACAAGTCAATAATATTCCGTTCTTGGAGACACCGATATGTTTGCATTGCAGTGATTAAAGGTCCCGTAGAATTACTGGGACGGGTTATAAACGGGTGAGGAAAGAGTGCAGTGTAGTGATAAATATAGCATTTACCATCATCACCATACCACCGATCTTCACATAAGTCAGAGTAAGACTCTGCTGGACTAACTGCTTCACCTACGCCATGGTAATACTCCGCCAAAGGGTTAGTGTTTTGTCTTCTTTTCCATTCAATCTCACTCTCCGATGGACTAGAGATATACGATAAGCTCTCGGTATCCATAAAGATATACGATAAGCTCTCGTTATCCGATGAACCTTCTGATTGTGACCACATTGTTAAGGATTTCCGAGCAGCAGTCCCTATGAATGTGTTAGAAATAGCGCCGAGCTAAGTGTAATAGTATTGATAGCGTGATAATGATCTGTATAAGAGAAGACTGTGTTAGCTATGCCAGTAAAGGTCTAGTACTGTCAAGCGGTGATAACAAGAATAATGGTGAAGAGGAAACCATCAATACTACTGTGAAAATAGTATAAAAGTGGTGGTGTTGTTAAACTCTAATCCACCATAATTCTAACAGAATGAAGCGTATAAATTAGCGACATTTGTATGTTCTTGAAGAACAAGCGCGTAGCCCGGGACGACTCCAGGTGCGCAATTGTCAGAATTATTGTGGATTGGGGTTGGGGGTATGACCTTAACTTTCACTAGACTATAGCCAGGATTTCGCTGTGACGATGATTCATTAACGATTCTCGAGAAATCATTTACTCATTGCGACGGAATTTAATAACTACGCGTGCACTGCAAACAGGCTTGTTCCTGATGGTATGCACTTACTTGTAACATATACGCGTACATACTATACATGTATTCAGGCTTCGGCTTTAACTGTAGAAATCCTTAAAAATGTTACGAAGAGATGATTGCAGCTGATCCAGTTACCACTATAACCCCGTACCGACTGTCGCATAACATAACTTGCATGAGATAGACACGAGGGATACAAAGCCAGTCGACGATGTAACCAATGCTGTCGTCAAGGATCGAGCGGTTTGCATTCCCAAAGATTCCCAGAGATTCAACATGGCAATGCGAGACGATAGACAACGATTGGTGTGATGAACTATCTCCCTTTTCACACTCGTTTAACAATTTTGGATTGTGTGATACTAGAGAGTACGCTACTAGTCTAGTGTCATTGAGGCAATTGAAGGTCGCGCATCATTGTATTTCCTATAGATTGTCTTACAATACAAGGTTTCACCGTTCAGTCTTATTGATAAGACCAAGCTAGCGCCACGGGAAAATCTTTTGTTTCTTCATCGTGGATCCACACAACGGCAAGGGAGTATCTACAGATCAAGTCCCTCCTGAACAGGCTGACTGATGTAAGGATGCAATATTGGCCTAGCGCTCTCTATTAACTACAAAATTTCCTGCGAAATTGTTAAACATTATCATGGAAATCTTTGAGTGGCCCATGTTGATGCAAGCAGCCAAGAAAGTGGGAGAAGAGCTGATGGAAGAGTGACCTAACAATGAACTTTTAATGAACAATGAGGACAATAAATATAGCCCATTTTCTCGAAGTTTTGATCAATTTCATGATAACCGGTAGTCTGTTGGGTCTAGACATTTAATTGCCCATTCTTCACCAACGAGATGTAAGTAAAAGGACGACGCGATCTAATAAGTAATGTACGTATAACCGTGATAATTTGTCGCTGTTTTTTGAGACGGTTATCAAATATAAACACACTACTATGTACGAGAAAGAAGCTCGAATAGGGACGTGTTCCTACGAGTGTATAATAAATAAGGTGGTTTGAATAGAGCTAAATATCTGTTATGAACGAATGTTAATATATACAGTATGTGAAGGAAGATTTCCTATGCGAGATGTTGGGCACTTGGTCTACTTTTTCTTTGAAAAGAATGTCTTCTCTGGGCCAAGGTGGTTTAACAATGTGAAGTGTGTGTGTGGCAGTAACGGTTGACACGAGAATACTTTGCTAGAGCATCAGTTGTCTTCGTATCCTGTGTTTGGTAGCCTATGAAGTCTAATGCGTCCGTACTCCACAAACCATTGATACAGCAGTGATTGAGTCGACTTTATGGGAGAGCTAAAAACATGTTCAAATTATAGTTTTCCGGGTGTAGTTTTCGTACCCTGTACTTCTGAGGCCGCTTGGTACGTAAATGGAAGGTGCACATGTACCCTCACAACACCTTTTTTTTTTTTTTTGAAAAAAGTGAAAAGTTCCAAGGATTGATTACTAACGAGGTGAATATCTAGAAGACGAAATACATAAAAAAAAACAAATCTTAACGGACCTCTGTCTCGACGAGCCCAGACAGCGATACCAGCTTTAGTTTCGCAGAACTGTTCTGCGGCGAAAGAAAGCTAGCACTGTAATTTCAGACGGGTGCGAATCTGAATACACCGTTAAGCGTGCTGGCGGAGGATCGATCCCAGGATGCCCAAGTTTCGATAACTCTTGAAAGTCAT
>JAJMKT010000326.1:0-26462 GCA_030563985.1 Geotrichum restrictum
CAGGAAAGGTTTTGAAAGTTAAGCATTTAACGTCAAGCATTTAAGCATTAAGCATGAAATGATCATTCAAAGAGTTCAAGGGCCACATTCTCACTCAGTAGACTAGAGTTATATCAACACGGACTTACTTTAAAAAGCTCTGGGCGACGATTCACTTCAGACGAAATAGACGGTATCTCAACAGCATCTTTCAACCCTGCAAATATGATACAAAAAGTAATCCATTTCAGTCAGTAACCTCATTATATCCAAGCCGCCGACTTCGGTCATTCGATTATACAGGCAGCTGTTGTCATTTAGGGCGGTCCGGTACACATACTTTGAATGAATTTTGGAGACAGTTCATCTACCCTACAGAATTCGATACATTAGAATTACCAAGTCGTCGTCTAAAATTTTTTGCAATGTTGGAAAAAGGTGTATATCGGTAGTAGATATGCCGTAGATTTCGTTGATAGCTTATTGCTTACTTTTGAAAAATGCTGCTCAGTGTGGCATTGGCTTTTTGGTCAGACGAAAATGAGGATACCGAGCGGACCAGAAAATTGCGCTTAGCGAAGGTTGTCACACGAGGAATTCGTGCTGAATTAAACAAAATCGATCGAATCATCTTTTTGTCAAAGTCGGGTTTATTTTGTGATTGGAGAGTCGATTGGGTGTAATTATGAGTTTTTTTTATGAATAATTTGCATGCATGCCCTACCGGTACATGTGATTTCAAAACGCCGGCCCAGCCTACAGTCTACCAGTAGATATCTAATTGAGCTAGGGGCCATGAAATTACAAAAATGATCTACCGTTACTAAATACTATTTTACACTTGCAATTACAATCGTTATGTTTATATGTTGCTTTATATAAATCATTACAGTCAATCAAAATACATCCTGCAGCTTCAGTCGAGGTGCAATGTTCATCGACATGAGTTCCTGGAATAACAACTTGGCAGCATAAGGAATTGTCATACTCACAACACTGTCCGTAGTTTGGCACCCAGTACACCATCCATTATGACCCATGAGCCCACACTTTTGGCACACGTCAATCTCAAATGCATCGGATGAGATCATGAGACGTTCCAACAACAGGCGCGACGCACCGTACGCAATAACACAGTCACGTTCCATTTCTCCTAAACGCAAACCACCATCTCTTGAACGACCTTCTGTAGGCTGACGGGTCAGCACCGCACGGGGACCACGCGCACGCGCGTGCATCTTATCCATGACCATATGTTTTAGTTTCTGATAGTAAATGGGGCCAAAGAAAATGTACGCCTGAAGGCATTCTCCCGTAATACCGGAGTAAAGCATGTCTTTGCCAGAATAGTTAAATCCCTTGTCAATGAGAATGCGCGACATATCCTCAAGTTTGGAGCCACCGAAGCAAGTACCGTATTGCAATGAACCATCCAAGACACCAGCTTTGCCTGAAACAAGTTCAATCATTTTTCCAACAGTCATTCGGGAGGGGAAACCATGGGGATTCATAATGATATCAGGGCAGACACCTTGGTCACTAAATGGCATATCTTCTTGCTGCACAATAATACCACAAACACCTTTTTGTCCGTGGCGGGACGAAAACTTGTCACCCAACTCAGGACGACGAGTTTGTCGAAGCAGTACTTTGATTATAGGCTCCTCGGACTCTGAGCACGAAAGCATTACTTGATCGATATAACTGCCCTCTGGTGCTTTATAGCTAACAGGGGCCTCGCGATATTCATCCTGAGCAGGAGTGTTGCCATTAACTCCAGCAGGGTCATCACCGGTGTTCAATGGAATAGCCTTATTAACATAGATCTTACCAGTTTCAACCATCACACCCACCTCGGCAAGGCCATCGGGACCAAGCTCTGAATGCTGAGGAATTGGCGTGGGTTCGTCATTTGGATGTAGTTGCTCATATTTAATACCATCCAAACGATCTGCATTTTGCGCATATCGCTTCAGAACCGTGGTGTTCTTCTTCAGTACCTGGCAGCGACCAAATCCTCTGTCTAAAGATGCCTTGTTGATAACAAGCGCGTCCTCAATATCGTAACCAGAGTAACTCATGACGGCAACTGTGGCGTTTTGGCCGGCTGGCAATTTGTCATACTGAATCAACTCAATCGTTCGAGTCTTTACCATCGGCTGTTCAGGGTATACCATGAGGTACAACAGTGTATCAATTCTGTGAAATTGGTTATATGCAATAGCTCCAATAGCTTGTTTACCCATAGCGCATTGGTAAGTATTTCTTGGAGACTGGTTGTGATGAGGGTAGGGAATAAGACCAGCAACAGCCCCAAGGACTGTGAAAGGCTCAACCTCAAGATGCGTAGTTTCAATGACAATGTCTTTTTCGTACAATGCAATATAACTGTCATTTTCTTCGTTGACATCGAGATACTCAACAAGGCCTGCGCGTAAAAAGTCGTCAAAAACCATTTCGCCAGTTTTCAGCTTGTATAAATGTTCAGCGGTGACGTGAGACACGGCGTTTTTCACAATAATCAGAGGTCGGCAAATTCTACCACCATCAGTGGCAATGTGAACTGCACAATGATGGTGATTTTGATAGATGCTAATGAATTCAGATACCTTACCGGTACGGCGCAGGTGTCGGAAGCTCTGGACAAACTTGGCAGGAAATCTTGTTACTCCGACAAGGGTACCATTAAGATAAACGCCGTAAGTTCCAGTTGAATAAAGTTCAAGTCCTCCAATAATGGAGATATCTTCTGCACCAAGAACCAGGCAGCACTTGCGGATAGGTTCTTCTTCATCGTCGTTGGTAATATGCGTCATGAGAGCCAGATTTTTGACCAGACCACAAGCTTCACCTTCAGGGGTATCGGAAGTGCACAACATTCCAAATTGCGAAGGTTGCAATGCTCTCGGTCCTGAAACTTTTCGAGATTTCTCAAATTGGGACGAGATACGGGTCATCATACCAAGCGCACTAATGTAACTGAGTCTAGATAAGACGTGAGTAACACCTGCACGTTCCATCTTGAAACGCTTCAACGACCAATTACCCGTAGAAATGGCCCTGTTGAGCCCAGATGTAATGAATCTACCTTGCGCAGTAATACTGGTAAGAGCGTCGAATTCTGAAGTTAGATTTCTTTTTCGCAAAAGTTTGTCCATGTGATCTTTGAAAGTTGAATTGAAGGTCTTGAATAAATCTTCAAATAATAGAGACATGAGTTGGCCAGCCAATTCCAGACGCTTGTTACCTACATAATCTCTATCGTCAACCATCTTGGGGTCATTCATAGTCATGACCACTCGGCGAGCCATGATGGACATGTAAATGGCCTTTTCTCGGAAATCCAAGTTGTCTACACTAATGTGGGCAATAATGGTTGTTGCGAGTGCCTCAATACCTTCTTGGATGGGCGACAGTCTGGGGGCGTTGGCTCTTCGAACAGTTCTAATCTTGGTACCCAAGTACTCTAAGGCTTGGTGCTGAGTGTACACACCTACTCTAGCGCTTTCTTCAAAGTTGATGGCAAATAAATCTTGGTATTTGGGGTTTGTTCCGGTGACAAGCTGTAGAATTTCCTGGTCACTTACAACACCAGCAGCTTTAAGCATGACAACGATGGGAATTTCCTCACTGATGGAGTTGTGCTTGAGGTAAATTTTGTCGTTTTTCGTTAGAACGTAGGTTTTCGATTTACGTTCGTGAGTAGAGGATGTAACTGATGCTTGCACAATTCTTTTCTTCTCGTCGGCCTCAACGATGATACGATTCTTACTCAGTTGTTCCTGGACAAGAATAACCTTTTCAGTGCCGTTAACAATAAAGTATCCACCAGGGTCAAGGGGACACTCTTTCATTTTGGCCATTTCCATCTCGGTCTTGTTGTTCAATACGCATTTAGAGCTTCTCAGCATAACAGGCATACGACCTATTTCGATACCTCTCTGGTAAATAATCTTTTTGCCCCGAGTGTACTCGACGTCGACAAAGATGGGAGCAGCGTAAGTAAGATCTCTCAGTCGACACTCATGGGGTGTAATGCTGTTGGTGAAACTATCAATATCTTGTCGTTGGGGAGTGCCGAGTCTGATGTCGAGGTATTTGAAATAGAACTGTGGATCAACATCACTAACGATTTTTTGGTTCGCTTTTACAATTTTCCTGAGATCCACGTCGACAAAGTAATTAAAGGAGTCCAGATGCTGCTTCACAAGACCTTTAACCTTGAGGAATGCCGGTAGTAAGTTCCACTTGTCGGTAGCAGTATCGATCTTATCTGTGAGCTCTTTACCTTTATAAACCGGACTGAGCAGTTCCTCGAACGCTGCATCGCTTGCGCCTGGATGCGTATGGGCCTGGTAATGTTAGTGTATGCAATAGAGACAATGAACAGGTACTCACGTTCTTGAAAGAGGGCATTGAAGCTTTTGAGAGGTTTAGAGGTTTTAAGAGTTGGATAGTTGAAAAAAAGTTCAGGTTTGGCGATGGGGGCTAAATGAAAATTTTAAAATTCGCTTACAAATTTCAAAACAAAAAAATACCAGAGATCACAAACCCCGATCATCACAGAGGTTAAGTGAGAGCTAGCCAACGAAAGTCATCCTTAACCTCTTTACGTGGCCATGTAGCAATGAAATGACCTATATATTTTCATATTTCGGTGTGAATTCTTAATCCGTATGGCGACTAGAGATAAGTAGACGTCTCCACTGACTCTACCGTACAGTATGAGCCATGCCCACAATGGCTAGCGCTAATGCTACCTGCGTCTATGTGAAATAGCTGAGGAAGGCCAACTAAGACGAGATTGTGAGAGCATTTGAGCACTTGAGCACTTGAGCACTTGAGCACTTGAGCACTTGAGCACTTGAGCACTTGGGTTTCGTGAACACAACCATTGAGTTTCTGGATGTTCAGCAGCAAGTCGTTTTTGACCTGATGATTTGCTTTTGGACTGGCTCAAAGGCTTGTGGACGTGTGGAGTTGCGGACCAGAAGGACTTGTAAACCAGGTTTCTATTACCACGGCGATTTCCGACCTTTTTTGGTGAAACATTCGGTGCAACATGCGAGTTTGCTTAAGCAACTCCACCAGACAGACAGTTGCTATAACGCATACCAGACAAATGATGGTTAGCTAATAGCTAGTCCTTGTACGTGCATCAGTCTCCGCCTGAAATCTACTGCGCTCTCTGCATCACACTAGCTATAGCTACCTTCTAAAATACTTCTAAGACACGAAGCCTCTGCTGCTGCTGCTTAACCCAGCTAATCTAGCTCTTTGTCTTGTCAGGACTGGTCGGCCTTATCCTTTTAACTTTGATACACAGGAGCGCGTTCTAAGCGGTTGCAAACCAAATCAAACCCAACCGAAAGAAAAAAAAAAAATTCCGTTTCTATATGTATACGGTAGTTTGCAACATGACTTGTACTCTGATGGTTCCCTTGGTGCCATAAATTTCCTTTCGTTTATATTTCAACTTGTCCTTCTCCCTCTTTTTTCCACCTTCATTTGCATCATAGTATTCTTCTCTCTGCCAGGTCTCTCAAAGACTAGACACATTCCTTCGTCATGGTCCAACCAGACTCAAACATGGACAACAAGAAAAAAAACTCGCTATTTGCATACTCTTATTCTACGACTTCTGACGACCAGTATGAGGAGTCGGAGGACTTTGATCTATCTGAAACCCCATCCAGCGACGATGGCTCTATCGCTTCTGCCCAAAATCGCTTCAAACGAACCAGAGATCAGGCCTCAAACACGGCCCGTCCATTCCGACGGAAAAGTTTCACCACCAGCAAATCTCAGAACTCTCAAGGCTCTAGAACTTCGTCAATCTCAAAATCTCTGGCTTCTGAAGATTCAACGGCCACTGTCAGGCCTGTTCCGAAAAGCCCACTTACTCCCACTTTTGCTAGTACATCTGCACTACTCGTTGCAAGCAGTTCAACTGCCACCAATGACACTCCCTCAGTACACAATGCCATCAGCCCCACTACCACTATTCCTGCGAACAATGATGGCTACACCCCTGAAATATTGGATCTGACTGACTCAAGACCTGTACCATCAGCGCCATCTGTTGTACCATCATCTTTCCGAGACCGGAGACCGCCTACTCCTATTACAGAAAGCCCGAACAATTCAATGACCGTTGAAACTGAGACAGTATCCGCAGTCCCTGCACTAGCCGTTGCAGCGGCCGGTAGTGGAAGCAATAATGCTAGCCTTAAAGTCAAAAAGAGCATAGATAATGTCAATAAATCGGTTCAAAGGGCCAAGAAGAAAAAGTCCCGGTTAGGTGGAAAGGCCTCTAAAGCAGAGGTATTCGCTGCTCGAATAGCTTCTGCCGTCGATGAGGCCCAGTCGTCCGATTCCGACGAGACATTTGTTTACGAATCGAACCCTCACGACTCTTCTTATATGGCCTCAAACGTTAATCGGCCTCGTTTCCATACAAGAAATTCTTCTTCTTCATCGTTCACTCGTCCAACCTTCATTCAGCAAAACCCACAAACTCAATCTCACCCGCAACTTTCACCTTCGTTGCATCCAATGCAACAAGTGCAGGCACAGCAGGCACAAACTGCGCATCAATCTGGCACAACTTCTCCCAGTATCGACTCCTACCAGACGTTGACTCTCACCAAGAGATCTAATGCTCAGAGACAGTATCAACAACAGCACCAGCAATTGGCTACCTCCCCAGATCAAAGTCTTCTTAGGCAACCTTCACAGTCCCTTTTGCAACATTATGTGGACCGTTCACTCAGACCTCAGTCTCTGGGCTCTCCTCAAATATCGCCGCATGCTAATCTACCGAGTGGGCCTTCCTACACAAACAGTAATATGTCGGTTGATAATTTAAATAATATCCAGGACCCCATTGAGGCTCACGTTCCTGAATCACAGTCAGCGCATTCTAATATTCGTACGCATTCCAGCCCAGGGGTTCTCTCTCGCCAGGCTTCAAGTGCATCCCGTGCGCAGACGCCTTCAGGGCTTGCATCTGTTTCTTCAAGGATGGTGTTGAAAAAGCAGGCATCGTCACATTTGAGGGCTTTTGCAGGAAAACAATTCGACAGCTTTAATGGAGGCTACAAGAATTCTGGGCAGATCCCTAGACGATGGCAAAGAGGGTACAACGACGCAGACGAAGAAGACGCGCTTTATAATGGAATTAATGAAAACTTTGTTGATGATGACGATGATGATGATGATAATTACTTCTCCGAAACAACGCCGTTACGAACTGAGGGTTCGGGCCGGAGTGACCAGCGAAGAATGCGCAAAAACGGCGGTAATAGTGGATTGCGCGCGTACTCTCCACACAACTACCACCGAAGGGCTCGGTCAAAGACGCGGTACCAGCGAATCCGCAACATGCTAGGGGTGTTTCTGTTGGTTCTTAGCGTGCTGGGTACAGGATTTATTCTGGGATTTCTGCTAGCCACCAACAAGCCTATTAATAGCGTGAGTATTCCGAGCATATTCGATGTGCTTGTTAGCGATGAGGAGCTGCTTTTTGACATTGTCGTTGAAGGTGTCAATCCCGGGTTTTTAACTATTGAGGTGACTGAGATTGACCTTGACGTGTTTGCTCGCTCTCCATATGCAGCTGATGACGGCGGTGGCTCTGATACTGGCACTGGAGAAGTTTCCGAAAGAGAGGAAGACGGCGATGGGGATGGATCTCATGTTATCCTTTTAGGTAATATTAAAAACTTTGAAGTTCCTTTGGCTTTTACTGGTGGATTCTTTTCCAAACGCGTCCAGAAAGCCGTGGGCCAATTAAGGTTGATACATCCCGGAAGAAATACAACGGGCTCCAACGGCGGCGGAAGTAGCGGAAATGGAAATGGAAATGGAAATGAGAATGAGAGTGAAAATGATGAGAAGGGCAGCATATTAGACGACGAGGAAGAAGCCGATATTGGCATTTCCCTAAAGGAGCGACGAGAGGACGACATTTTATTCCGAGAGAAAGATGAAGATATGGATAGTGGGCAACAAAAATGGGCCAAGGTGAATCTCCATCCTTTTGAATTGATTATTAGAGGTGTGATGCACTATGAGCTGCCATTAGGCGGTGGAACTCACATTGCCACGATGTCCAAGGTAAGTGCTATCGACGAAAGAGTTGGTTTGCATAGTACTAACGAATTGTAGACTGTCCATGTTGACCCATCGGATGAAGTACAAGTAGTAGTAGTCTAGGTGGAAGAGGACTAGCTACCAATCACGACGCATGAATATATAATGAAGTGTGTAGTATACTGTACGTAGTAGATACTAGATACGATAATGCTATAGAGTCTTTTTTTTTTTTTTTTTTTTTTAATTTAAATTGATTTTTAAGGATATGTTGTTGACGATGTTTTCTACCATTGAAGGATCTGTGGTTGTACTGTAAGACTTGTGTGTAAGTACTGTACTCGAGAAGTAAATTGTAGCTGCGTACTCGTTAATTCAGCTTGTTCAGCGCCTACAGCTGTAGCGCTAGATCTAGATTCTAAGCTCTCGCTTTAATTTGTTGAAATCTATTTTTTTGTTTTGTGCCTCGTCGTAGCCTAATGGTCCCTCACTACATTTAATGTTCCCCTAATGCACAGCGCTATTCCCTTTTGCGACTAGACCTCGCATATCGCCTGCAGCTCATGCGTACGCTTGTGTTACTTACCCTCTTCTGGCTTAGTCCAATTGTCTACCACACCTGGCTTGTAACGTTCATCGCAGCTGACATAAGCATCTATTTCGTCCATTTCGTCCAATTAGGGAAATGAACTGGAAAATCATTGGGAGTATTACGTAGCTTTCAGTGGAATATTACATAATTTTTTTGCTATTTTTTCACAAGAGAAAAAGTAAAAAACAGTAAAAAAAAATATTATTTTTTGCGTTTTTGCCTCCTTTTCACTGGATTTGACTGGATTTCACTACCAGAACCCATGAAATGTATATTTAATAATCCCAGCCATAAACGTATATATAGTCGTTGATTTCCTCCTTTTCTTCTTTTTGTTCAACTTCTTCTGCTTTTCCCTCTAACAGCCCTAATAGCCCTAATACCACTAATAGCACTCCAATAGCTCTAATAACATTTAATAACACCATGTCTGCTCAAGCCTCCTCTGCCCACAAGCGCAAGCGATCAAACCCTTCGCTTCCCGCCCTCACGATCGTCACACGAAGCTCAATGCGGAAACAAAGCTCTTCTCATTCGCACCCCCCAGTCAATAAGCAAGAGCTCTCAAAGTCCGCTTCTTCTGCTTCGTTAAAGAACAAAACAAAAAACAGTATGTCTACAAAGCCAAACAAAAAGTCCTCAAAGGCTAGTCCTGCGTCGTCTGCCCCTCGTGAAACTCGCTCTTCAAAAGTGAAATTGAACTCTGTTAACAAAAAACAAAAAGATATTGAAACGTCCAGTCACTCTGACTCACATTCGGAGTATGCCTATGATAATGACAGCTTTGAAGATGATGATGACGACCAAGAAGATGACGCCGCCTCTGGCAAGTCATTCAAGCGGATAAAGCTACACATGCCCATGTACCTGTCCGATGAGAACATGACCTCCGCCGCCACCATCTACAATAGCAATATTCACGAAGACTACGATGACGAAGACGACGACGAGGAAATGCCCAAATTTCAATATGAATCAAAGTTCAAGGGCAAGGTCACCGGTGCCACCCCAGCATTATACACTAGCGAAGAGCGCAAAATTTTAAACGATGTGCTATTTAACGAGTTTATTGATTTTGACGAGCCTTCCACCAGCCCAATGGACTATCATGAGCCTCCCATGGAGCCATCCCTGGAATTCGTGTCTGCTGAAGACTTGGATACCGATATTCCTCTAGTGACTCCTCTCGAGCTCTCTTCTCAAGAGTCTGCAGAAAAGTTTGCCTCCAAGTTTTCAAACTTCATGATCAGCAAGCTTTCTGCTGAAACTAGATGGCCCATTACACAGCAAGACAACTCCACCTCCTTTTCTATTCTTGGCAAAGAGTCAAGTTCTACTCCTGTCAAGACGGAAAAGGTTTCTACTGAAACCACACAACAATTCAAGCAGGAAGAGCCGATTGCCGACGACGTCGATGATCTGTTTGAACAGGAATCTCTTAATGACTTTTTCATGTACGATGGTGCCTCTTCTGGCACTTCTTCAGTCACCGAGGAAGACGAGAGCGATGACAACAGCCTGTTTTCACCCGCTGTCGACGCCACTACCTCCTCAACTGGTGTTTCCCTTGAGCCATTGATTTGGACCAGCAAAAAGATTCCCCTTTGTGGCTACCGCGACCGTAACCAAACATTTAATCTTCCTTACAGCGGTACTCCTCTCCACCCCAAGCGAATCATGGCCGCTCTTGCCTCGTTGTCCCATGATACCAAGCGCAACTCCTCTGACAGCTCGCAAAACACGAATTCGTCGTCGTCCTCTTCCTCTTCGCACCTCAACCACCAAAAGCTTCCTGCTACTGCATACTTTCAACAAGCACTGGCTGCTGCTGCAGGACTCAACAGACGAAGTCTATTCTCAGGAAAGGCCCGTGAAATGATTGCTATGGGAGAAGCCTGGGCGTAATAACTGCCCTGTGCGTGGTGTTTTTTTTTTTTTTTTTTTCCGTCGCTTTTTATTTATTTACGAACTTGCCTGTGCATCCTGTTTGGCGGCGCTTTCTTTTACCTATTTTTCTTTTTTTTTCCCTCATCGATCTCTCCACTCAAAAGTTTTCTATTTTTTTGTTTTTTTGTTTTTTTGTTATTTCTGTTGCTGTTGCTGTTACTGTCGTTGCTGTTGCTGCTGTTGTTGTTTGCTATCTCCTACTCTACAAGAGTCTCTACATACTCAATTTTGATAATCGTGTAATAAGCCTGAAAATGTTGAAAAATTATATCCGAATCATTGCATGTGTATCGATATTTCTGCATCGATATATCTGCAGTCAGGCCCTGTCGGTGGTAGCCAGCGCTTTGACTGGAAATAATATTGCAGGCCTGTCGTGGGATGTAGACCTAGACACTAACTCAATAAGCTCAAGCTACCCACCCGGTCAAAAGCTTCGGTCGTTGGGTCGCTAACTGGGGTCGTTAACTGTACAGTACGTATAGCCTGGGGAATTTTAAGGCATAACGTCTTGAAATAGGTCTACCAGGTTAAACGGTTCAGTGCTCCACCCCTAATATATTCACAATTACAGCAGACCAACTATGGTAGTATACACGCCTGGTTCAAGCGACTTGCAGGAAATTTAAACTGCTTGGGGGAGGTTCTTTCTGCTTGAGATTCTGCTTGAGATTTGAAGCAAAGGAACCTCTCGTCTCGGCAGTACGTAGCAGTGGCAGCGGCAGGTGGCAGTGGCACCGTGGCAGCAATGCGCGCGGCAATCTCATCTAACAAATGAATATTCTTTGTGGGTTTACACTTGCGCGAGTACGTCTCTCGACTAAATTCAGCATTCCTTCCGCCACGCGTATTATCGTTTTTCCGTTCGAGGATCCTCGACCATCGCAGCTGCAGCTGGTCTCTGTAATCAATTTTAGGTAGACTCTCTTCAGCTTTGGTGCAGAGAACTGTTATTTATTTCGTTGTTCACGCGCGCGGGAAAAAATTGCTTCAAGCAGCCTTTGTACATGAAAATGTACTCGTTGGTGATTCCAATCATGATAGCCGAATAAATGCATCGTCATGTTCATAACTTCATTGTTATACATTGACTGTTTCATGCATCGCACAGCGCAGCACAGCAGTGTGGTTCCGAGAAAGAAGAATGTATCTAGATCCAGATATTATTGGGGATCAATGTTTCTTCAATGCGCGTTGTTCTTCAGGAAGTTTAAGATCCTCCAATGTCTTGAGATTGATATTTTATTTCAATTTCATAATTACGTGCCATCTATCATTGACTCCATGATAGACTTGCAAGTAGTGAAGATTATTGTACCGTATGACAGCGTGTGTGCATTTCTGTTCATCTGTTCATCTGTTCATCTGGTCGCTGAGATCGTTGCCTGTAACTTTTGTCACCTTCATCTTGTTGGTGTCAATGCCTCTGTCAGTCCTGAATCACCAGTCTTTAAATCCAAAGCTTAACCACCATCTTTCTCTTTCTCTTTCTTTCTCTTTCTCTTTCTCTTTCCTCATCGTCAAACATATAAAAAACATAGTATAACTAAGTCTAATAGCATTGCTCATTATTGTGCGACCAACAATGATTAGCTCAAACAAGTTTGGACTACCAAACCAGAAGCTTCTGTTCTATTCTGTGCCTGCCTTCTTCCTTGTCTTGCCAGTAGTGCTCCGAACTCGTCGGTTCTTTATGGCGTCCAACTCTCCAGCGGCCTCCAATTACTTGGAGGGGTCCCATGCTGCTACAACCGATGAGACTATGACTGTGACCCTGGCATTGGAGTATTTTGTCTTTGCGCAAGCTAGATAATGATGATGTATCGTGTTCTAACAAGTGCTTTTTTTACTTAGGCAACTACTTCATTTACTTAAGCAACTAATTCCTTTACTTGCAAGACAGAGCAACACGGGGGATGTGACGTCCAGTGTTTTGAACCATGTCGAACCTGCTTCCACGATTGCTGCTTCTACTTTTACTTCTTCAGTTCTTCCCTCAACCAGTGTGGTCTCAATGAGTACCCTGATTCCTCTGGTCTTCACCTCAATGGCCTTTTTTCTGATTATTCTTGTGTTTCACCAGTACTGTACCCATTACCAGGCTCATGCTGCCACTTTGCGCGGTGAGTTTAAGATGCATTTGGATCAATTTCAGGGCCAAGTAAAGGCGCAGTTGGATGGGATTGATGTGGCTGCTATTCACAAGGAAAATGATGTACTTCGGGCCGAAATTGCTACACTCCGTCGAGCATTAAACAGAAATTACGACCAGCGAGGCGAGATTGAAAAGGCTGCCATTGGTATTTCTCAGTTGTGGTCTGAAGTGTATCGTCTACGTAATGACAATACTTCCGCAATTATTGACTATTCTACAGGTCCTACAAGTACTACAAACAGTAGCGGCGCGTCTATACCACAACTGACTACCAGAAGACCATTGGTGCCCAATTCTTCCAAGCTCAATGGCCAAGGCTCTACATCTTCTTTGGCTAGCGGAAATGTTCTTGGAGCGATATCCCTTCCCCAAGCGCAGGCGACAAGTACCACATTTTAATTTCATGTTGAATCCTTGCTAACTGAATAGACACGAAACCAAAGAGATCGAACCTCCTCAAGACGGACTTTGGAACGTTTGATATTTCTACAAGTGAAGGTCGGCAAACATGGATCAAGGCCATGACTGAGTATAATAATGCAAGGAAGTCAATCCCGGTTCCTCCTCAAGATTCCTCCCCCAGCAGTGGTGCGGAGAGCGCCAAGATCGAATTCCTTATTCCCAAGCTAGGTGACAAAAGAGTGTCACTTAAAGTTGCCACTGAAAACGTAGAAGTGCAGGCGGAGTCTCCGCCCCTTGAAACTCACTCCTCCGTAGCCACAGTAAGTGGCACTGTGCTCACGGCAGAAGAAACCATCATGCCCCTGACTTTGGAGGAGATTAAAGCCAAACTTGACGAGTCAGTGCAAAAGAATTACCGGCGAGTATTTATTCCCGGACGTGGATGGGTGTCGTTGAAAAAGCTTCAGGAGGAGGCCGGAGCCATGGAGAGCCCTGCAACGGCTTAAACGTGTTGATATTATATAATTCAGTTTTTTCCTCATTTTCAAGTTGTAACTCCAATTTAATTTCTACTTTACCGCTATACACCTTTAAAGGATAATGCCCTTCAAGTACAGGCTTGTATTTGAAATTGCGCAGAGATTGCAAGCAGAGCAGCTGACATATCTACAAAGCGCAGAGCCAAGCAAGTCAATTGAAGTCCTTACGAATAGAGTGATCGACAGTTGGTCTGATTTAGCATTCAGCGAGCAGAATATTTTTGCCAACATCAGCGACGATTCGACAAGTATCCGGTCTTATAAGGACCTAGAAGAAGAATCGCAACAGAGATCCAAGCATTTATCAACTGACTGGAGATTTGGAGCCATTGAAGTGAGTGGGATGGGCATGAATCAACCAGACACCACCACCAACAAAAGCGCCGGTGGCAATGATATTAACGGCGACGAGCCCCCGCGACCAGCTCGATCTAAAAGCTTTTTGCGGAGCTCAGAGTATCTGAAGGGGCGCTTTATAGGATATGGAGTGATTCGGTTATATCGGGATTCAGACTCTGATTTTGAGATTCAAGATGGTGAAGAACTGTACGAAAAGCCTACTAACAACAATGGCAACAATAGCAAGCGAAAAAAGAGTCTGCCAGAAAGTGCTAAGCATTCGCCGGATAGTGATACCGAGTCTACACCGGGGAGTTCTGCAAGTATCAGCGATGAAACAGTGCTGGCCATTCTGGCCGTCCCTAGTTATCTCACGCCCTACGACTTTTTGGGGTTCATAGGATCGAATGCACGAGAAAGCGTGTCACATTTTCGAATGATAAGAACTGCTGTCGCAAACCGGTACATGGTCTTGCTCAAATTCAGAGATGCAGACCGCGCGCACCAGTTTTACAAAGATTATAATGGAAAATTGTTCAACTCGATGGAAGCCGAAACATGCCATGTTGTTTTCGTGAGTTCAGTTCAGTTCAAATCAGAGGACAGCAAACCCCAGGCTGATATCCCTTACTTGCTACAAGATCCCTTTACGGTAGCTGACGACCGCAAAACGTCCATCGAAGTGGCCATCAGTATCGATGATGATAATAATAACAATGAAAATGAAGACGACAATGGAAATACAAGTAATGCGACTACTCCTTTAAAGACCCCGCTCCCACCACCTCCTCCAGTGAGAGCCATCAGACGTATCTCACAGCCCCAAACTCGACGGCCTGTGCCGCCTCCAACCCCCGCACTCACAGAACTACCAACGTGTCCCGTGTGTCTGGAACGCATGGACGCGACTACCACCGGCCTTCTTACCATTCCCTGCCAACATACGTTCCACTGTCAATGCCTCAGCAAGTGGCAAGACGGCAGCTGTCCCGTGTGCCGGTACTCTCAGCGTGACACGCTTGCGCGCCAGCGCCGATCAGGGAACTGTGCTGTGTGCCACGCGTCAGAGAATCTGTGGATCTGTTTGATTTGTGGGCACATGGGGTGTGGCAGATATGACCAAGCACACGCGTATGATCATTATTCAGCGACAGGGCATTGCTTTGCAATGGATGTGGAGAGCCAACGGGTGTGGGATTATGCGAGTGATGGGTATGTGCATAGGCTGCTGCAAAACCAGGTAGATGGAAAATTGGTTGAGCTGCCGTCGTCGGCCGGGTCTTCGCGAGGGTTTGGTGACGGCGGTCAAGCGGAAGGAGGGCCACGAGGAGGTGGTTTTGGGTTTGGTGGTGGTGGTGGTGTTGGCGGTGGTGGCCAGTCGTCGGCTGCGGCTGATGTGGCGGCAGCAGCAATGAAGGCAGCAGAAACGTCTGAAAAGAAACTAGACGATGTTGGGTTGCAGTTTGCGCAAACATTGAGTTCTCAATTAGACTCGCAGCGCGATTACTACGAGACGTTATTAGTGACTGCTGCGGACAAGGCCTCGTCTGCGTTGCGTCGGGCGGTAGCTGCCGAACTAGAAAACTCCACGTTAAGAGCCGACTACGACGATCTCAAACTCAACGTCGTTCCCACGCTCCAAAAGGATTTAGCCAAGACAAAGGCGCGTGCTGAAAAGATACACCATTTATACGAAGCGTCGCTCAACAAGTTCCAGGACGAAAAGCTCATAAGCGAACAAACGGTTGCCAAACTTAACCGGTTAGAATTGACATCCGTAGAACGGGATGCGGAAATGATTGACTTGAAGGAACAAGTAAGAGATCTCATGTTTTTCCATGAGGCGCAGGCTAAGTTGCAAGACGCGGGAGAAGATGTTCAGCAGGGACAAATTACTGTGGGTCCGTCGCCGAGTAAGTCGTCATCCCGAAAGAAAGGCAAGAAACGGTGAAGAGTCCCGGGTGCTGGGTGCTGGGTGCCGAGTGCCGAGGGTCACAAATGTCACAAAAATATCACTTACCGGTATGTCAAAATATCTAGCGTAAGTCATAAGTACTAATAATACTTCAAATACAAGCATGTCATTGGACGCCGTACGTACCTTGAAAACAAAATTTTTTTTACTCATTTTTCCATTGTAATTTTGTCGTCCCTCCCAACGTTTTGCGAGCATCACCCTATCATCTTCATCATCACCACCTTCAAGCAGCAGCTATAGCTCACCTCTAACAGCGGACACTTGATCTAGAATATATCGATCCACAGACAGCAGAAACAACCTCGCTTTAAAAAGTCCTTTTTTTACGGCAGGACGTATATATCTTTTAAATGTCAACGAACGCAATCAAGCTCCTTGCAGGAGATGTCCACCGCAGCTTAGCAGAGCTTGTAGCCAGTCGGTAAGTTTTTTTTTCCCAATCCATGTCGACGACCTCTTTGGGGTTTATTTTAGTGTGCAGTTCATATTTCACTTTTTTTTTTACGGACGGACCTCTTCATTCACTTGACGACGATAAAGTAGCCAAAAACTAATGAATGTAATAGGCTGGGCCAGAAGCTTTGCAAAGTAAATGTCTTTAGAGACTCGAACCGCGAGACTTCCATAACTATTGGAGAGTCTGTCCGAGACGAAGATGGTGAGTCTTTACAAAAACCTATGATATTACCATGCTGCTGCTGTTGATTTTATGTCCTAGCAGAGATGCCCTAGCAGAGAGTACCAGTCACTAACCCCAGATGCTGCTTAGTTTATATCATCACTCAAATTGGATCCGGCGACGTCAACGACCGAATTCTGGAGCTGCTGATTATGATCAACGCTTGCAAAACGGCTTCTGCTCGCCGAATCACCGCAGTGCTGCCTAACTTTCCATACGCGAGGCAGGATCGCAAAGACAAGTCGCGGGCACCCATTACTGCCAAGCTCATGGCCAACATGTTGGAAACTGCTGGTTGTAATCATGTTATTACTATGGATTTGCATGCGAGTCAGATTCAAGGGTTCTTTGATGTTCCTGTTGACAAGTAAGTGGGTTTTTTTTTCTTCTTTGTTTCTGGGTGCATGAGTGAGTGAATGAGTGAGTGACCGAGTGCTAACCGTTTAAAATAGTTTGTATGCTGAACCAAGTGTTGTAAACTACATCAAGCAAAACATCGACTACCGAAATGCCATCATTGTGTCTCCAGACGCCGGTGGAGCCAAACGGGCCGCAGCACTAGCCGACCGCCTCGATCTCAACTTTGCACTCATCCACAAGGAACGTGCGCGCGCCAATGAAGTCTCCCGAATGGTATTAGTTGGCGATGTTACCGACAAGATTTGCATACTTGTTGACGATATGGCGGACACCTGTGGCACGCTTGCCAAAGCAGCCGATACGCTGTTGGGCCACAAGGCTGAATCTGTAATTGCAATTGTGACGCACGGAATCTTGTCTGGTAAAGCGACGGAGATTATCAACAAGTCATTGTTGACGAGTGTCGTGTGTACTAATACAGTCCCCTTGGAGGGTAAGGATGAGAAGTGTAGTCGGTTGGCGACGATTGATGTGAGTGGCGTGTTGGCTGAGAGTATTAGAAGGCTGCATAATGGAGAAAGTGTGTCGTACTTGTTTAGAAACGCTCCTATGTAAGGTGTAGTAGTTCTACGGTAACCGTTGGCTATTGTTTAATTAGAGATATTTTGAAAGAAAATTGAAGGAGTTTTAAAAGAATGAAGTATGAGCCTCTCTTCCTAGATATCTGGTGACATGCACATTTATAAACTTGGTGCTCGAGTTGAAGAATCGCAAGTGATTTACACTAATAACAGGCTGTCAGTTACTATATACAAATCTTCTAGCAGACTCAATACCCGAGGCATGCATCTCTATAAGCTTTTTTTACTGATTTGATAGCTAACTAGCCATGAGAAATAATTGTAAAAATTCTCAGGCACATAAGTACTAGCAAGCAGCTTTAGTCTCGACTACAGTACAGTCATGTAGAATTAGAATTAATTTTTCACAAGAAACAACATTGCTTGCTTGCATACTGTATATATATGCCATAATGCCAGAGAAAATATATAGGCTATACACTGGTTATACAGTATGCCCCAATTTGCCCCCAATTGTTAATGTCACTGATGCCCACAAGATGGCATCAAGATGCAAGGGACGTGGATGTAGAGGGGGCCACTGTGTAATAGTAGTCTAGACTCTAGAGTCTAGTGTGTAATACTGTGTATGACTCGACGACCTGCTGAATTGCTGATGATGGCACTATATACAGTAGTTGAGTTGCCCCACAACCAGAAGCCAGAAATCAGTAAAAAAAAAAAAAAACTGCCATGGTAGTAACTAGAAATCAGAAACCAGAAACCAGGAATCAGCAAGTACCGGTAGAAACCAGGATCCTAAGAAAGTTACCGAAAAGCCCATGGATACCACCAGCACAGACAGGTCTTCAAAAAGTTCAGAATCAACGAGGCCGCGGGCAGGAGGAGATTTATGACAATGAATGTTGTAATTATTTTTGAGCTTGAGATACCGGTATATCTCAACTTGTTCTCAAGAATAATCTTTGGAACAATATCAGGAACAGATTTGGAGGCGATCACGGCGAGGCACGTATATATACCTTACTAGTTTCTCGTCGTTCTCGCCGTTCCTCGGTATTTACTATTTGGTGTTACCTGTTATCACCCAAAAAAAAGAAAAAAAAATGGATCTTTGAAGCGCTGGAAGCTGAAAGCTGAAAGCTGCTTGTAGTTGGTCATCTTTGTATACCGGTTAAACTATACCACTTGTGCTGTACTTAATACTTATACAGTGAATTCTTAATGAGAAGTAGAATGTGAAGGGGATGTGAATGCGAATGTGAAAGTGAATGTGAATGTGAATGTCATTCATGCGATACCTTGATGCCGTAAACGTAAGGAACGTGAACAGAAGTAGTGTAGCTAGAATCTAGAGTCTATACTACAGTACGTAGTACTTAAGGTCTTAGCAATAGTGGAATCAGCCTCAATCAGGAACCAATTGCAAAATCAAAGATCTCACATATGTGTCACGTATACCGTATACACTGACTCTTGGAACGTTCGTGTGTTCAAGGTAACGTCTATAGCTGACGCCCGCGATACCACACGAAGAAATGAAAAAGAAAAAAAAAAAAAAAAAAAAGTCTTGCTCATTTGCAATTGTAAATAAGACAATTTCAAGCAGATTTCAAGTACATGTTCCTCTGGTCTATACTAGTAGTCTACAACGACTCTACATTAACAATTGATTGATACTCAGTGACAGAGCTACTGATATCACAATCTAGACCTTGCCTACCTCGTGTATATGTATACAGTAAATTATAGTAACTAACAGATATCGATCATGGAAACTCTTGAAAAAAACACTGAAATGATCATTATCTAATTATACCGGCTTTTGAGATCTTCAATTGTTTGAGCGTGCAGGCATGGTTGATCGATCCAAAAAAAATTCTTGTGTTATTCTTGTGTTTGTTATGTTAGATACACATTACTTTTGAAATCGCTAGGCTGAACGGCTTCCTGAGTGACTGAGTCTATATGGCGCCGGTCCATGGGTCTATATTTCTAGACATCTGGCTGTTGCCCAGCCCCTAGGCCCTAGGGTACTTATATGCCTTACTAGACCTAGGCTACCTAGCCGCTGGACTAAGCTTTCACGCACGCTCTGGGTCTGATCTGCTGTTTCTGATTGTCTTTAATAATACTGCAACGCTGGATTTATACGTAGTAGACTTTAGTCTATACGTACTACAGTAATACAGCCGGTACATTAATACTAAATAGAGGTCTATTGTCTATGTTGAACGATTTAAACTGATTTCATGATTCATTGGGCTGATTCATGGGGCTAAAGCCGTAGATTCATACGAGTTCACTAAAGTTAGAAAATGGGTCTTAGCTATTCAGACTCATTACCACAACTGTACAGACTCATTACAGAGTACACGTACTGCAGATATGTAGGACTTCAGTCGACTAGATAGACCGTAGCTATATAAAGACGGTCAAAGATCTGGCCCGATGCGTCAAATGTCAGGTAATAGTAGTAATGCGTAGTTTCTACCCGGTATATCTGGGTAAGACCCTCTTGAAATAACAGTACGCATGTTTGGGCCAGTATACCCAATATCCCAGTGAATATTATACGTGCGAGAACCGGTCCACGGACATTTCTAGGTTTTTTTTTCATATATTGTACGTAGTTATATTGGAGTGAACTTGAAATGTAATCAGCTAGCTACTATAGCTGCTAGCTAGTCGTGATCAACTGTTAATTCAAAGATATCAATCTCGATCGCGAGTCAAGACAACTTAAAAAGTCCTGATTGCAACTTAAAAGCCATGCTAAAAGTCAACTATATTTACTTTCTCTGCAGACACAATGATTCAGATACTGTACAGTATTGGTTCAGATAAATGAAATATAATCCAATTAAGTCTTTGAATTTATTTTAACGCGCGCGCGTGTTCTGTTTCGAGATCAATATCTGATCCATTCTCCGAGCTCTAGAATGAAAACATGGTCACAGACTCACAGGAGAATATTTGAGCCTAGGTAGGAGATATCGATCTGTCAGAAAAGGTTTTGAATACTATATTGAGGCATAAGCTAAGCGATGTTGGTCTAAATATGTCATAATGTAGCATTTAAATGTAGAACTGGTCTAGTAGCTACGTACGTCGTACACTCTAAGCAGGCGGTGATTGTTATTATGATAATTATGTAGTACAACTGAGTTTAAATCTTTCGGTGTGGTGGAAGACTGACTAGCTAAGCTGCTACGGTACGTAGAAGACTAGGCGCGCTACGGACTAGGAATAGATTCGAAGATATTTTCATAGATTAGCGCCAGCTATAGACTGTTATTAACTAGAGCAGCTTTTCTTTTGCTTGGATGTTAAAACAGTTAATACTTGGACTGTCGTCGAAGTAGACCAGTGACAGTTTACTTTTGAATTCATTGAGCCAGCACGCACTTCCAGACATGTATGACCCTCTTGAGTCTTGATATCACGACCAATAGGAAATACAAAAGTTCATACTGGTAACTTACACTGGTAAGGACCGTAGGGTTGATAACCGTTGATTTGATGAATTCATTGATTCATTGCAAGCCATATGGAGAGTCTATAAATAAGCCAGCAACTTATCTCATACCGGTATACCGTATAATTATATACCGGCACACTTCCATTTTATGCGCTTCATATAATTTTACTGTAATAAGGAAGCTATAGCTTGAGCCTTGAAGCCTTGAACTGCAAAATAGACTCGAGATCTACGACGTACTGTACGTACTGTACGTACAGGCGGCCTGGCAGTGGCAGCTCAGTTCATGGATCGCGACCTGGTCCCAGTTTAGTTTAGACCTTTGCAATTAATGTACAGGCCTGTACGTACGGTACCTGTCACCTGCCACCTGTCATGAATTAGCCAATTATAAACCGATTGCTTTTGGAATAACATGGATAGTCACCTCACTCAGTAAACTTTAAGTCTAGCTGGTAGGTCTAGCTGGCAGCCTGGCACAGCTGGCACTGCCTGGCAGTCAGGCCTCCGGGAGGCAGCAACCGCCGGCTCTTATAACTGCGATCCGGTCTGCCATGGTTGCCCGGCCACGCAAGCGTATCGATCGTACGTACTGACGCGCACTTTTTCATTTAAGGTTTAGCGACTTTACACTGCGGTGGGGGGCCCAGGCCGCCCATGGCGATAGCTAGGCTAGTCTATAGAGGCCGCTACATATACAGTAGGCTACATCCTAATATGATCCTATCATGACTCTGGGAGTCTAGCAGCTCTAGCTAGCTGCCAGTCTGGAGATTTTGAGAGCCTACACGAGACGACGTCGTGAGACGTATCGAATGTTATAATGACCCATGATCATGTTTTTGCGCCCTGTTGCGCCTTACCGGGGTAGACTGTTGTACGCATGTATGTGTGCTATTGTGTGGATATTAGCCAAGGACGGCGGACGCCATGAGTTCTATAGACTAGACTAGACTAGACTGGCTAGTAGACACTGGACAGTGGAAACTGGACAGTGACTGACAGCCTTAACTAGACTCTTAAGAATTCTCGATCGACCAAATTGCTGTTGCTGTTGCTGCTTTTTTCGTTCTTTGCTTTTCTTTGAATTGCTTCAACTCTGTGATTCCTTTGCGCTGGCCGGCTAACCTGCATTACCAGGCTACCCGTCTACCGATAGCCGGCCTTTATATCCTCCATGGTAGGCTCTCTGTTTTGCAGTAGACTACTGTACTATACTTTTTTTTTCCCGTCTACTCCAGAATACCTAAAATACTGAAACGAGCCAGCATAACTGTACTTGATAACCGACATTTGTGAAATTCCCCGCCAGGCCATGCAACAAAACGAAAGGCAAACCCGAGAAATGAAAAACGTAAAACATAAAACAATGTTCACCAATTCATATTTGAGGTGAAACCGTCCTATATTCACTCACTCTCCTGAATCCTCACTGAGTCCTCAGTAACACCTGGATCAATGGAGGGGCCAGGGCCAGGGGTGCCAAGGATCGTCAACAAATGATCTGAGGCCAGAACTAGAGTCCAAGTAGAGACTTAAAGGGGTAGACTCCAATTCTTTTGTAGGCAATTGATTTAAATCAGGAACACAGACATTCTGCAAATGAAATGCACACAAACCCAGACAAGTACATCGCAGGTCTCAGAAACTTGAGATATCACTGAGATGGCTTGAGAAAACTGGACTGACCGTCTGACCGTCTGACCTCGCACCTTAGACCTACAGGACAACTGTTACACGCATAGACCATATGTGCGATTTCAATGTTGCAGATGATAAGGCCCATGTGTTTATCAAAATCAAATGTTAATGCTTAAGAATTCACCTTTACCGACGGAAAGAGAGTACAGTACGTAGATATACTGGTACAATTATAATTAATGCAAAATGAAAAAAATAACCAGTCAACAAATTGATCAGCGATATCGATATCGACCTTTTCTAAATATTCCGTTCGAATATTCCGTGCATTATAACGTTACCCGCATTTAAAATTTTCTCGAATTCATTAGACTAATATTAATTATCTTGCAAAGACTCAATTGCATGCCTCAATTGCTGCATTTATCACGCGTTGCATTGCACCATTTACTAGAGACCAGCCTGTATGCATGTGCCCTAACGCACGCATCATACAAATGTGCGTGCAGTGCGTAACAGTGTACATAAATAATCGTACTTATGTAATGATAGTGTAATCTTTAAATGCGTCAATTCAACTCAATATTGCGCTCAGAGAAAAAAGCACTTCGAGGCGTTGGCATCGTTACGAGTTATTACGTGCATCGCTAGCCCTTGCACATTGCGTGCTAGTCTTAAATAGGTTGGTTTAAGAGACAAGATGCATATATCCGCACTGTGCGGCTCGCCCGGCGAGACTAGTCTACAATGCAATTGTATTTTCTTTTTTTTTAAAGATCGCGAAGAAGAAATGAAATAATGAAATTTAGTACGTAACCATGGTCCATGGCCTATTTATGAAGGCCTGTACGTTGGTTTACTGAAAATACTTGAGCAGTGGCTTCACTCTATATTTCACCACAGTAGCAGCAAAGCAACAACAATGACGAGTTCAACTGTTCAGGAACTTCAGGTAATGGCCGTAATCAATTCTTACAGCGCTGTGGTGGTCCTGCGGAATGTTCAATTAATGGTTTATTAATGATTCAGTCTCAATATTTCAGTTCTACTTTCATGAAATTCCATTTTTTAAGAGTTTCAGATTGCTTTTATTAAATCTCTCTCTCTCGCTCTACAATGGCAAGGGCAACAACTTCTTCAAGTGAAGGAGTCAGAGTAGACGAGTACTACTACTTGGTACCATACTCCAAGTACAGTATACCAAGTATACCACCAAGTATACCACACTCTCCAAGTATATTTATATAAATGTCACTTTTCCCTTTCCTTTCCTTTCCTTTCCTTTTCTTTCCTTTCCTTCCCTCTTCCCTCTTCCCTCTTTCCTCTTTCCTTCCTTCATTTTTCCTCCTTCTCATCATTGTTGGTCCCGCTCTCACCACCGTTCTCACCAACGTCTGATACTTAATATATTCAACGACCTCTGATCTCTGTCTGGATTCCATTCACATCACTATTCCAATTTACATGTTGATGCAACATATAGCATTGCTTCATCCACAGCCTTCCCTTCCAATTCCCTCTTCCCTTTCATAGCCATGTATGCTATGGCCCCTCGTACATCTGATCTATACAGCGCTCAGCGGCAGAGCCCTTATTTGCTAAACAAAAAGAATCAGTACTGGATGCTTCTCAATCGTAAGTATTTTTTCACCATCACATGTCCCATGTTGCTTCATCACTAACACTCTCCGTATAGGAAAATCCATGAAAACATACCTCCTAGCATGTGTCATATTTATAAGCATCATCCTGGTCATTTCAAGTACCCACGAAAGCCATGATATCTCCAGTGACGACTCGAGCGCATACAATCCTATCTACACTAATGACGCAAACGGCCGCGCACGCCTCGAGGAGCCTGGCGGGGCAGACTGGAGATTGATTCTTAAAGATATCCAGGAAAAAAGGAAAATCGAAGAGGAGCAAAAAAGGCTTGCAGGCGTTGTTGTCGGTGGAGACGATGGAGCTGACGCAGTAGAAAAATTGCAACAGCAGCAGCAAGAAAAGCAAAAACAGCAACAGCAACCTGGAAGAAATAGAAAGTCACGTACAGCAGCCCGTCGACGCCAGAAGCAAGGTGAAGTAACTTACAACCAAAAGTTTGGAAGGTTCAGACGAGAATATACGCCGGATAGATCGTTTTACCATGAGTACCCTGACTCGAACCGATTCGAGTCTGATGAGACATGGAGGCCCCCAGAGATGTTTCCAGAAACCAACCACGTAAGACGAGCCAACAAGGCCTTGAGCATTGAAGCTCTGAATCTGGGAATCACCAATAGCAAGAAAACGAAAGACGAGCAACAGGAGTTAGGAAAACCATCGGCTTCTTCCGCTCCATCTAAAGCCGAACACATCCAACAAGGCTTGTCCGAGGATTTTGGGAAATACTCTGACCGTATTTTTTTACTTTTGAAAACCGGGTATACTGTTCAATGGGAGCGTGTTCCTATGCATCTTCTAACAACGCTCACCAAATTTCCTAATTTTGGAATCTACTCCGATGCTGCGTCGTCAATTGCAGGCTACGAAATCATGGATGTCTTGGCAGATTTGCCAGAGGAGGTTTTAAAAAACCCTCAGCTCGACCTCTACGTCGAGCAACAAAAGCAGCGGCGAGCGCATGTACAGCCACAAGTGAGGGTCAATACTCAGCAGCTAAACGGTCAGGCATGGATCATGGACAAATTCAAAGTCCTCCCCATGTTGCAACACGCATGGGAAGCGTCGCCAGACCACGATTGGTACTTTATTATCGACGATGATACATTCGTGCTGGCTGACAACCTGGGACGCTGGCTCAGTACATTGGATCCAAACAAGCCATATTATTTGGGTTCAGCTGTTGCAGGACTAAATCACATTTTTGCGCACGGCGGAAGTGGTATTGTGTTATCTCGTGGGTTGATGAAACTTGCTTTCCAGAACCGCGAGATCGATGCTTGGATGGCTGAATACGCTAATAGAGCATTGCAAGAGTGCTGTGGTGATTTTTTGCTGGCGGCGTTTCTTAAGGAAAAACTTCAGATCGACTTGAACCTCTCGGTGTCTGGGAAAAGATTTCAGGGCGAACCCATTGAAAAAGTCGCTTGTAGTGGCCAGAACTGGTGTACTGAAATTGTCACATTTCATCACTCTTCTCCTAGAGACATGGAGCTGTTATGGGAGTACGAGCGGATTCGCAGCTACTACGCTGACACTCTCAGAGACTCCTACGTGTTTTCGCCAGCAGACGGGCCTATCATACAAGATCGACCAGCTATCACCTACTCTGACATTTACACCGACTTCATGAAGCCGTATCTGAAGCCTATGCGTAGCAATTGGGACAATAGTGCTAAAGAGTTCCAGTTCTCCTGGACTTCAGACTTCAAAGTAGGACAAGCCACAGTTGAAGACTATCTCAGGAACGACGGCTTCTCTGACAAGCCATATACTTCTGTTGATCAGTGCCGAAAAGCTTGTTTGGCCAACGCGGACTGTCTCATGTTTAGATACGATCCTTACCAAAAGTACTGCGGCTACGCCACATCTATAGCTTTGGGAAATCCTGTGCCTGTGTCAACCCTCCAGAATGGAGACGCCGAAATTGCTCAGATGCTCAAAGAAAATGGCGTTGATAGCCTGCGATCTCACAACCAAGGCTTTTACTCGGAGTGGCGCTTTGATAGAATAGTGGAAATGCGCGCTAAGGG